>VZTT01067848.1:16116-76467 GCA_013400855.1 Buphagus erythrorhynchus
TGGACAGTGCCCAGGCTGGACAGTGACCAGGCTGGACACGGTGCCTCTCCCGGCACTGCCCACCCCCGGCTCCGCAATCCCCGGCCCCGCCCGGCCGCGGGGGCTGCGCTCCCGCCGGGCACCGCCAGGTGGCAGCCGCGGCCGCCGCCCCGGCCCCGATTCTGGGTTTTTTACCCTTAAAACATCGGCTCGGGCGGGACCTCGCGCGGGCTGTGCTCACCCCCGGCTGCTTCGCTTCGGCTGAGCCCAGCAAGCACCAGCACAGCCAATACCAACTGCATGTCAGGGTACTGATACACGGGATGTGTTTCTCATCCCTTCTAAGAACAAAAAAAAAATTAAATCAGTGTTTTCACTGAATATTGAAAGAAAAAAAATCAATAGAAAAAAAAATCAAATCCATAACATCGGTAAGGTAATCTCTTTCCCATCTGTAGCTAGTGTTTGTGCTGACTGACATGACTAACAATGTTATTGACAGGCAGTGACTGGTGTGATCAGTAATACATGGGATTCAGCTTAAAGTTTTTCAAAGATACCAAAAAGTTACAGCCACTAACAACTAATAAATAAATAACTCTTATATGCTGTTTTTCTTTTCAAGTATTAGTTCTCCACAATTTGAAATTTCATTACAGTTTAACAGTACCGAGCAAATTCCAAGTGTGAATTATGGCAAGGCTGACAGCTTACAGCAACGAGAAATAAATTCCTGTCGTCAGACAAACTTGTCAAGATCTAATCAAAACACTTCAAGTGCGTAAGATAATAAATCATTAGCATCTATAACAGGTTGTGTGGTTTATATTCTAAAAAAGGTACTTCTTCCACTCTCATTTGTTAGAAAGAATTAGCTTCCAACTGTGAAGCCTACATAGCAAGGACACCTTTTTGCTACTGCAAATGAATAAATAAACAGGTAAGATACAGGTATTACATGTTACTCTGCTTCTATGGATAGTGTGTTACTTAGATATGCATATACATCTCTTTCATCGTATGAGCAGCTGTATTTAATTTATGCTTTTTAAAGAAGATGGCATCTCTTGGCAGAAGGCACTTTTTCTATTCAAATGACGTATTTCTGTTTATTCCAACACAGCAAGCCCCAGAAATTTTTAGAATGTATGTATAAAGCTCTGGAATTTCATAGTACTGGATGAAAAAACAAAACAGTGACCTTTAAATCTCTCTAACTACCTTCTAGTTTTTGAACTTCTAGGGTTCATTTTTACAAGCTTTGTTCTAGTCATTAGAGCTGAAAAGTCATTTAAAGAAAGAACACTCCCTTGCAGCAGCACAGCTCTGGTAATCGTGACTTGTAATTACCAGACATACATCACAAGAAACATGGTCCAGGAACAGGAATGGACAAATCCTTTCCTTTACAGAACACTTGCTTTACTCAAACAATATGACCTTTAATACTTCCTATAATGTAGGTA
Source organism: Buphagus erythrorhynchus (assembly GCA_013400855.1). Taxonomy (NCBI): domain Eukaryota; kingdom Metazoa; phylum Chordata; class Aves; order Passeriformes; family Sturnidae; genus Buphagus; species Buphagus erythrorhynchus. Next base: position 17,562 of record VZTT01067848.1, read on the forward strand.
ATTCAGGATTAAATGCATGCAAGGTTAGGAGGAGGACTGCCTGGGGCTTTGTTCCTGAAAGCATCCCTTGGAAACTGAGTTTCCAAATAAGGAACAAAGTTCTAGCAGATGACATCTCAATGCAATTGAAATATTATCCTATCCATGTAGGAATTGTCTTCATTCTGCACCTCCACCTTGACAAACACAGTGCTGCTGTGGAATCAATAGGCAGTAGTTCACATTTAATACCACTGTGGTCTTGACAACAAAGAGCACAATCAAAACAATCAATTTTTATACCTGTTGTTCCACTATGCCTCATTTCATGTTAGTCTTAAAATCCTCTTCACAAACCCTAACAGCCACACAGCCCACCAAGTCCCAGCCTCTGCAGCAATGACAATGCACCCTCCCAGCTCTTTGCCCTTTTCTGCCTCTCCAAAGCTGGTAATAAATAGCCCCTATAATTCCCCAAAACAGACCATGAATGGTGGGGCCAAGGGGAAAGCACCAGAGCTGGACATTACACAACCATGAGCAGTGTAATTAGGAGATTTGCTTTTCCCAAATCACCAGGGAGTTTGTGTGTGGAGAAGTTACATCCTAGACAGAAAACACCTGGAGATGGAAAGAAGAAGGGAGCAGACTGCAGACAACTGCTGAGCTATTTCCTATTTGAGGATGCCCAGGAGAACACTGCAGATCTCCAGGCGATCAAGTGGACAATGAAAATGCCTCCCAGAGATGGGGACACACTCACAGGGTCGAGACTCAGCTGGGTCTTAAGACAGCTCAACACTTCAGTGTGTGAAATGGGACCAACTGAGAGTTTGTATCTTACAATGACAGGGTGATTTCAAACATACGAAGTAGCACTACAAAAACAGTGATTCAATAATTATGAAAAATGTAAGAGAAAAGTCCAACAGTATTTCACAAGCACCCTATTAAAGTTAAAGTCTACTCAGAATCATATATAGTATCATTCATAGTAGAGAGTAAGTGGTTTAGTTAGTAAATTATGAGGTAGGTGGTAAGATTGAACTGGTTTCCACTCACACCACAAAGGAGTTTGGCATTATATGTCCATGTATCCTGAAAAAATAAATCACATTTTAAGAGGTGAGGTAACTAATAAAAGAGTGCTGAGCTGTGACTACTTGATCTGAAACACTATTTACAGGGTGCAGCTGTAATCCTTTCAATATGCTAGTTTATCCTGAAGGACATTTTTCATTAAAGACCACCCTTCTGATGAACAACACATGAACCTGCAAGATTCCAAGCTGCCCCTTCTGACAGCACATCTGCCTCCCTGAGCACTTGTGCTGCCAGTAGCTATATTTATATTACCATTATTACTCCAGCCAGCCTCCATGCCACCTGCTCTCTAGGTCAACAATATAACCCTCAAAACAGAGGCTTACATCTATATTTGATTTATATGAAGTGCTAAATAGCATAAGAACATTTTAAAATATTGGTGCACATTATTCACAAAGAACTTTCAGAAGTGGAAATAAAGAACTACTTTCACAGATCCTAAAAAATAAGGAGTGTATTAAATCTTGCAGTACCCAAATGACAAGAACAGACTGTTCTGAAAGTTAATTTTTTTGTACCAGTTCCACATTTCAAGGCATAATTATTAAACATGCAACTTGATCTCTACATGACAAAAGAAGCAGCAGATTTTCAGAAAAGCAGTTAAAAAGGAACCTTGGAAAATAAATTCAGCATCACGGAATTTATAAAAAGCTGATTCAAATATCTGCCTTCAAAAGAGTTCCTTATATTTCCTTTTATCTTAAGTTCATCACCTCAATCATGAGGCTATAAAATCAGTTGGACACCATATCATGCTACAGAAGAGGTTTCACAATAAGACTCAATCCTCATTTTACAGGCAGCAAGGAGGCTAAAAGAGAAAAAATACCAGGTATTTTAAAGATCATTTTTCTGTTTGCAAAATATATTGTTTAGTACATAGATACTGAAAAATTTATTCAGTTGTAGTTTTTTATATACAGAAATTGCATCTGCAAACAGCAATGTTTCAGGCAGCAGGAAGAGTGCTGGCTTTTTGCATAGGTGTGTGCACACAATATGGAGCGGAAATAAAGTCTGGAAATCTATTTGTTCGTTGACCTGCAATACAACCCACATGGTTCCAGCAGATCCGTTATGTTATAAAAGTGTGAAAAAACAGGAACCCATCACTCAAATTTGTCACTTTCTCTCAGTCTTGTAATTTGTCCTTGAATATGTATCTGCGCATATGGCACAGACCCACAGGCAAAGTTGGATGCTGGAGCCTGCAATGATGGCAGCTTAAATGGAGCCCTTGCAAATTAAAATGAGAACCATCACCACACAGGATGTTCCATATTTTTGCCAGAGCAGACAGCATGATTCCTGAGATTGCTTTTGACCTTGGCTCCCTTGCAAGGTAGCTCACTCTCATACCAGTTGGGACAATAGACAAATATTTTTACAGCTATAAGAGTAAATACATTTCAGTTAATAAGTTAATATTTCACAGATGATGAAATTCTACTGACAGTCAGTGACCTGGTACCATGCACTCTTGTTTTAATTTTTTTTTTTCCTTTGCTGACTCTGTTTGCTTTAGGGTATACTACCAACCAGCAGGGGATTAATTAAATCTCCTTCTATACATAACCATTTGCATTACAGAAATGATATAATGAGGGTTGGAATCTCCAATTCTGATGGAAAGTACAACCTGGCCGTGCAAGGACAAACTGTAATCCATCCATCAGATTAACAGGAAGGAATTTTTCATGGTGATTAAGAAAAAAAAAATGCCCCATGCTAAGCTTTTCTTTCTCCTATCAGAATCTGTCAGGAAAAATAATTTCCTTCTTTTCACCATATCACTGTAAATGGTTATTAAAAGCAGCAGTTCTCAATTTCTCTGTCTAGAAATGATTACATCTGAACTTGTTTCCCAAACTCATCAGTGAAGAATTTTAAACAGCTACACTAAAACCGTATCTGTACTGAAGGTCAGATGAACCTATGGAATATGTTGCAGCTATTTTCTATAATTTCCTGACTTTTTAGAAACTAAATTCAGGATCACACTGTTAGATCATCTGCTTAGCTACAGAGATACTTAAAATACAGAAAACGAATACTCAGCCTCTTGCCAATACCATTCAAAATATTTAGAGGACATGGATTTAATTCCCAGACCTTTCTCTGCACTCTACGGAATTTATGTCTGCCATCACACAAATTCTGAAATGCCATGGATATCTTAGTCCCAGGGCATCCCCTCATATTCCCAGTATCAGCCAAACTGCCTGGAACCACCCTTTGCTAAGAAATCTCATCCACACAGTGGCAAAGTGCCACAGCTTCCAGAAAAATGTGTGTGACACCAGAATGGTCAACAGTATCTGTTCAATTAGTGCTACCCTAAACATACTACAAGTTATTGTTTTGATTCATTTTCTACCTCAACAGAAGTTGCATGACAATAAAAATGCCATTTGCAACTATTCTAATATACAAAACCAAATGGGGGGAAAACCCTCAGCTGTTTAATTAACAGGGAGCCCTATTTCTCTAAATATTCAGTATATATCAGTCTTCTGAACCACAGGTCACGAATCAGCCAATGATGCATTTCATGTTTTTAGATCTTCCAGCCTTTCTTTTCTCTTCAGCTTAGAAATCCCTTACTAGTCAGCAAAATAAAAAGCCTTTGGATTTATTTCAAATTAGAGTTACTGCAGAAGGAAATAAAGCTAAAAGCCCTTTAAACTTTAAGCAAAATTCTCAAACACAGCAAATTATTTTCCTTCTCCCACCAGCCCTTTTGACTGGGCAACAGAAACTTATTCCTTGGTAAGCAAAGCTAAGGATCCAGGTCACATCTGTGCATTAACCTGTCAAGAATATATGTGACCAGAAGCTTCCCACTAACCTTTCATATCACTTAACCTCAGGGCTTTCCATAAGATTATGGATTTTTCTTACTTGACCTAAAATAATTCCAGAATACACCTCAAAACAGGCAAGAATTCACACTTTCCTCAGAATATTTTCAGTGCCCACTCCAATGTGTATATATATAATATATATGTGTGTTTTAGTAAGCTGGAGTGTCTACTCCATATTTTGTGCATTACATCATGTTTTCCATCCCAAAATACAACATTACACAGTGCACATCATGGGCCACTGCTCATGGAAACAAACGGGACTGAAACCACACGTCATGGCTTGGACTGGCAAATGACAACAAAAACAATGGATGCAAACCACATTCCCAAGGGATGAAAGCAGAGCTGCCCAGCCCCAGGAAAAGCCACAGCTTTTCCACAGCTGCCACAGCTCAGTGGGCACTGCAGCCAGGGCAGGGTGGCACCCACACAGTGAGTGACTGCAGCCCTCCAACTCCCACTTCCTCCACAGCACTCATTCCTATCTCTGCTTCTCAGGACCAGGAGCACAGGGTCACTCTGATTCCATGCCCTCAGTCAAGCAGAAGTCTCTTTCTTCCCATAGTAAAGACAATTCTTAGTTTTATATTCTATCCCAAGCTTTTCAGCTGTGGTTAAACAGAGTAGTTTCTGAAAATTAAGACAACCTCTAAGAACCCTGGCCACAACAAGAGGGGTACAGTAACTCAGCTGTTCAATCCTTAGACATCAGCAAACTAATTTACTATTAACTTGATTGTTTTCCTCAAGTCTAAAAAAATAAAACCAACCACAGAAGCAGCCCTCTTCAAGTACACTTGCCAAAGTTATTTTTACAGACTGCATAAGAGACAATGTTTTTAAGGTGTAATTTCACGGAATTAATTTAAATATTACAGCTTGAATTTTGCAACCCAGAGTCCTAAATGTGGTGCAGAAGCATAGAAAAAAACAGCAGAGCAGAAGAAAAGCTATGAATTTACTGTCCTAACAGAAAATCCATAAATTGCAATAGCAGTAGCTCCAGAAGACCATTATGATAACTTATTCCCCAAATTAAACAATAGCAGCAACCCAAAATGTGTGTGTGTAGCAACAAAATAAAAAGTGAGACACATGGTAGTCCTCTGTAAATAAAAGGTTATACTTTAAAACCTGAGAAATAACACCAGTAATAAATGCTCCAAATCTTCCTTATATATTTTTGCAGAAATTAGCCTAAAGGCGAAGGAATACTGAGAGTAAAAAAGCACACAGCTTAGACAGCTCATTAATCTTTCTCATTACTTAATTCTAGTTTTACAAGGCTATGAAGCAGATTCCTGATGTGTGAAAGAGCCTGCCCAGCACTGAACAGTCATCCCAAATAATGGGAACAACTGTTCAAAATTCTCTTTCATTTTGCCAGACGGCGCCAGTTTCAGAAATTTAAGTCAAAAGGTCACGTTCTGCAAAATTTTAGAAAATGCAGGGAAGAGTCTCATCTCAGAGCCCTACAGCACTGCAGCTGCAATGCTATTGTTAGAACCCACTCTTAAAATTACTCTGTCTTGACTTGCACCAAAAATTCCTTCAAGACTGGGCATGCAATGGTCACAAGGAAACAGTCCCAGCTGCTAAAAATGCCAAGAGCATTACAAATAAACAAATCCAGTTTTATTCTCCCCCTTGTAGGCTCATACTAATATTAATCTATGATTAAGTCAGTTGACATTTCTACTATACACACATCTACTCCTTAAAAGGTTGTTTCCAGACAAATTAGCTGTCATAAAGGCTACCTGACAACCAATTTGATTCATAAAACTCTTTAAATATCCCTGAAAACTGAATAACCAAGCCCAACAAAATTTTGATGAGTTCAGAACCTTTCTGGTTTATCCTACATAAAAATTATATAAAACAATGAGCATCTCATGAAAACTTGAGGCCTGGCTCATCAGCTCATATCCATTCAGTGCACTGTTAATACAGACTATGAACAAAAATCAAAGGTTACCCCCAAAATTATATTGAAATGTATTGATATTACATTATATTAAAATTAATTGGACATTCTTAAATACCATAATTGAAGCAACAAAAGGCACATGGTCAGTTCAGTGTTAACAATAGCAGCAGGTCTCTCCCACCAGTCCAAAGTCTGTCAGGCTGGTTTCTCACAGACTCCTCAGTTATAAAGTGTTTGAAAACAAAAAGGCAGAAATTAAATTTGGTGGTTATTTTTGAGAGGCACTCCCCATGTCCCCAGTTGCTTTGTCAATGTTAGGCAAAGGTTTGTGATACGTCAACAGAATTTTATCTTTACAATTGTCTATTTCTCAATTAATTTAGACAAAAAGAAAAATGTGTCAGGCCAGTGTTGCCAGACAGCTGGAGAGCTTGGCCAGCCCTAAAATAATGCCACGTTTCCTAATAGTAAAGCTCTGGGAGAAAGTTCCAGGGAAGAGAAACCTTTTAGCTCCTCAACAATAAAGGTGTCTCCCATCCTTCCTTAAAGCTGCATCGAGTCCATTCCACGTAGATATGGGAAAACACTCTCAGAAATTGAAAGCATAAGCAATCAATTTTAAAGATATTTAGTAATTAGTCCTAAAAGGAATTCCAAGCAAATAAAGCTCCCTGGCCTTCATCTAGTTTATGACTGATAGCATCTGTAACCTCACGCAGCATCCATTAAGTTCAGTAGTTAATTACATCTGCTCTGACTGGACATTATTTACAGAACAAGCAGATGTAATTTTCCATTGCTTAGCTAAGCTACATGAAGCACTTCAGCCTACCCCTCTCAAATCACTGCTTCTCACAAAAACACGGAAGGAGGAACAGACAGAGTGCTCTGATCATTTTCTGCAAAGGAATAGTTACAGGCCATCATCCACTTAATGAAGAAATGCACATGCTGAGCACCATGTGAAAATCTGGAATAATCAGAGCCAGACAGTATTTACACCTTTGTAAGCAAACAAGAGAATTTTAACTTCTCTTTCTGCCCTCAAAAGTGAATAGTCTCTGATATTGCTCATGCCTGCTGGGCTCCACACTGGAACATAAACCCTTGACAAAAGCGATGAAAGAAAGGGCTCTGTTGCTTCATTCCCCAAAAATAAATACATTTTTACACCAAAAGCAAAAGCCACAGATATCTGACATTTACACATATTATATGTATAGGAAAAGATACTCACCCCCTGGATATATAAGGTGGTTACACACTAGCATGACTCATTTCAGTTATAACACAAAGCCTTCATACCACAATTTTTTATTATTAGTTCTGAAAAACAACAATTTCAGTGAAAAAAAACCAAATATTAAATTGGAACATGCTTTCCTATCATCTTTAACACATACTTTCAAACAAGTTGTTTAGGTTTTTTTTTCTGCTTAGACATATTTAAATTAAACATAAAGATAAAAAAAATATTAGAAAAAAGTAATTAAATGGTCCCCTCAATTTCGGTAAGACAGAATCATAATAACCAGCAACTGAACTCTAATTTTAAAATTACAATCTTATATTAACTTCAAGGGTTCAACAGTGTGACAATGCTCTAAGGTGGAATATAAAATGGGAAACTGCAAAGTGGTGCTAGGCTAAACCCAGCATTAATTTACAGATCAATCCCAATGTGAGGAAAGTTTTTTACTGGTGTAGGTAAGACAAACTTCAAGCTTAGAAGAGACAGAATACATCTCACAAAAGCAGCATTTATTGCTCTCAAAATGAAAGACAGGTGAGCTGGGAACCACAGAAACTGACCAACCTCATCCCTGGACATATTTTTAAATAACCACATCCAGCCCTGTCCTTCAGGTATATCATAAATTTTGCAAATGTCAAGAGAACTGAAGTTTTTGGATCACTCAGATTTCTCCTATGAAAAAACATAGGATACATCTAAGCATCTTTTACAGATTTATTTATGAACAACACTGCATTTAATATAGTTGGATAATTCAGGGTTACTCAGTGCCAAGAGATCTGTTTCAGAGTAAAGGAAAATTCATCCCCAATTAAAGCAGTGGTAAAATACAGGCACTCACTCCCAAAGCACAGATTTGAGAAAGTGCAGACTATGCCTAATGACTTTGAGCTCTGATGGGCGATTAGTGTGCTCTGTAATGGACTGACAGAAACAGCTGATTCTATTACAAAGACATGTTCTGGCTAGGATTCTCTTTCTGTTGCATTTAAATTATAAATATGGACTCTCTTGAAAATATATCAAGACAAAAGATATTAATCAATATCTAAAACTTCTGCCTTCTGTCCTTTAGCATACTTCAAATTAGAACAAACACTGACTTCATCACCAGGAAAAGCCTTGCATGTACTCAGGACTCTCTGCACTGTAATTTCTCTTTTGTACATTCCTCTTCATCTTCTATTCCTTTTAGAAGAAACTGCAAGGTTTTTTTAAAGTCAGCTGTTGGCTTCAAAGTCAGGTTTTAAGGTATATTCCTGTTTGCATTTATGGGTACAGAAAAATTTCCAAAGACTTCGCAAGACCTGAAAATTCATCACCAATTGTCACTGAACAGTCTCATTCTTCAAAGAGGATTTGGGAAGGGGCTTTTCCTCAACTTGACAGGTCTCAAAACTGCAGGTCTAATCAATGGCCTTGTTCACACTTTCAGGTTGAATTCAATGCATGATTAAAGCATTCAGCTCAGAATAGCTTCTGGGGAGCCAAAAAGTCTTTAATACAATGTTTTTAACTCAATGTCTGCAATGTACTACAGGAGAACTTGAATACCAGAACTAAAGTCCCTGCTCCTCTGATACATATTTCATAAAAGCTACACAAAAAAGCTACTCATACTGGAAAGAAAAAGCAGCATGGAAACTGCAAACTATCTAACAGGCAAAAAACTTCAAAACATTTAAGTACAAAAGTAGTGTGAGCACCTAAAAACCAGGTCTATACCTCTGCACGAGCTTTCCCACTGTTGCTTTTGAAGTTTTGTTGTAATTTTCTTATGTCTGTCCCACCTCACTAACAATCAGCCCCAACTCAACAGCTTTTTTCAGAGTAGAAGTTATAATTTTGATGTGCTGCTATGTGCATTAGAGGACTTCTATACAAAGAATGTTTGCTGTGGACAATAAAACAATTCTTATGATAACTAATGAAAAGAAAAAACTTTCACTGAACTTGTTACATTTTTGTTTGAAAGGGACCAAACTGCAAAGAAATAACAAAAAAGATGGAAGTTTAGTGACCATCTGTGAAGAACTAACCTAAATTGCTTTCAAAGAATGACTCAAGGTTTCATTTCCTGGCAGCAACCATCCATCCACACTCCTTGGTATGATAAGTTATCTTCTTCATCAAGAAAATTCTTGGTTTATTTCCCTTAGATGTTTAACTCCTTAATCCCTATTTCCACAATGTTTTCTCTCAGGCAGTGCTACCACAAGCTGGAGTGGTGCTCCCAAATTCTCACAACAGAAGTGCAACTTCAGCAGCCAGAACAAAGGATTAGTAAAAGCATTAAAGTGATCCTGCAAAATCATTCAGTGCATACACAAAAACTGAATTAATTTAAATAATTCTCCTCCAAATTTAAATTCTGTGATAACTGATAATTTTCATTTCAATAAAACAGTTTAGAAATTGATAAAATAGTTCCAAGGTGGTCTGACTGCAACAGGCTCAAAGCTCTTTTAACATATTTCATTCTTCCATTTCTCACAAAGTAAAAAGTACAGCAAAGAAAAGGCAAGATGGTGATTCCCATTTAAATCCTATTCTTGGAGCTGAAACATTGCTCCAAATTCACCACTGTATTTTAAGCCTTTCAGTTTACTTAGGAGGAAAGAAGCCTTGGAGATTTAAAGATTTATTTTTAATGCAGACTTCGTACTTGTTGAATTGAGAATTTTAACACAAGAAAGCAAACCCACCATCTAGTCAAGGAATTACAGATTATTTGCTATAAGGGGATTTCTCTAATACACATATACCCAAAACAAACCAAGTTCAGTCCAGATTTACATATGTGCTAAGTGACAATTTAGACTTAACATCTCAAATTATCTTTTCTCACTTACATGATTAAAAAAAAAAAAAAAAAGGTGTGTACCTGTGACACTTTATTTTCACTGTTTTTAATTCCACAGTAGCTTCTTAAATAATGAATATTTCTTTTCTGCCCATCACTTACTTTCATAGAAGTATTTATCTTAGAAACAAATTTAAAAGTCAGGTTAGTATTTATTTAACAAAAATCCTAGGATGGCTTACCTGGACACAAGAACTATCAGTGACTGTGCAACAAAAATATTTAAAAGCAGTTTTTCATATGTAGTGAGCCTGGTGTCTTACTAGGTGAGCCCCTGGGAAAGTCCATTGGTTTGTTAACATGGTGTTGGGTTATTTTTCAGATGAAGGTAAAGCAACTCAAGTCATATTCCCTCCCCACTTGAAGCCATAAGAAGCTGCCCAGCATTTATGTCCAGAGTGCTTAAATTGCTATGTACAGCCTGCTTAAAAAAATAAAATCAATAGACATTATGCCTACTTATTTAAAAATCAATAGACATTTATAGATTAATAAAATATTCTTTTCATTTTCCCATTTTCATTTTATTCTAATTGAATATTTATAGCCTCTCTACCCAAGTTTAAATGCAAATGGACAGAGAGCATTTAAATGTGTACTGATTCTAAGAAGCAGAATCTGTACTTTCATACAAACTCGAAAGAATTTTTTGTAAAATTACCATACTGAGGAGAGCAAATCTTATTTTCAATCTTAATACTTCAAGTTTTCCTAATTTCAATGTACTTAAATAGCACTCCACTGCCTGTTCAGACCTAAAAACTATTAAAGCAAATGACTGATCAAAAAAGTAGTATTTTCAAAACAATACTGGAACCTCACTACACAAATGTCCATTAATTTAAATTGAAAAGGTGGGTAATTAGGTTCATTGTAGTGTCTGAAAATCTCCATCTATGGCTTCCTTCATGCCTAGAAGGTTTTTGCTTCACAGATTCAGGTATTCCTATCAAAGCAAATTAGTCTCTGGAGCCTGGGAAAGGCAGAGAGCAAAAATAGGTGCTCAAAAAGGCAACAGGCAAATTAACAATATAATAGCAAGATACAGGAAAGGGAAATTAATCTGTCTACAATGCCAGGGAGCTACCATGTGCAATAGTAGGCATAAAGCAAAGCAGAATTTACAAGTGTTTCTACATTAATTCTAGAAGCCTGAAAAATAAAACAAAAGTATATTTAGCATCAAACAGCCACCCTCTGTAACAGGCATCCCACACCTGCCCACAGGAGAATAATCTATGGGATAGTGTTGTCAGTAATTACTTATAAGGATTGATGGATTAAGCTGTGGGAGCAGGAAAGATGCTCTGCAGATTAAATTTACCAGAATAGAAATATTACAGAAGAAATGCATCACAGAATCTCTTTGGGCAGGAAACACAGCCTGTAATAGCCAAAAATGGAGTTCCACGGCCATGCTACCAATTCTCAGTTCAAGGCAACGGCAACAATCAGGAAACATTAAATAAGATCAGGGAAGCTGTAAAGTTAGAACAAGTCACAACAGTGGAAGTTTTCAGTCTGGGCCAGTGCTTCACCAGGGTAACAGAAGAGCAGTCTGAACTCCAAGAAGAGGTATTTTGGGCTTGTCCTCAGCCTTCTACATTCCTTTTTAGTGCCCACAGCATGATTCTGTCTTGACTGGGTGCAGTGTTCCTCCTGGGCAGAAGCCTTTGGTCCCAAAGAGTTGATCAGGTCCCATCACACCTAATTCTTTCTTTTTACTCTATTATGTTGTCCACACATGTGGGCTGCTAATCTCTTGTCTACAGATTCTCACACACGGAACTGGCAGGTATTACAGAGAATGTTATCACAGAAATCCTCTATTTCAATGGCCCACTTGGCAACCTCAAGTTAAGCATCCCTCCTTGAACCTCCCACACAAAAACTGAGTTAACTGCATTTATTCACAGAATCACCCACTATCACAATCAGTTTGTCCTTTGGGGACATCATCTCTGCTGCAGGAGCCTCCTCAGTACGGAAGGCTACAATGACACTGCCTGGAAGGTGGATCTCACCCAAAAGGTCAGGTCCATCCTCAGCAGCAGCACAGAGGGGTGGTGTCCCTGTTGTGTCCTGCAGGTCTCACCTCTGAGCCTCTCTACTACCTTTGTCCAGTTCAGTTACTTTAAGAGCAAACCTGGGCTCTTAGTGCTGAGAGGTCCCTCAACCACACACAGGAACACACTGAACACCTGCTCCATCATGTGGTCTGCATTCTCTGCAAAAACTGAAGAACTCTTCACTTGGACACCAGATTTTTATCTGTATCTTATGTTCAACAATGTGTTAGGTATTGGAACCTGATGCTAATTAAGCTTCTCCTTTAAGTAGTAACTAAACTTACTCTCTTCCCACTCTACTCTTATTAAGTAAATTAGAAATAGGTGAGATCTATCCAAAAGCAAGTTTGGTTTATTGAGTTTATGGGCTTCTTCTTAAATGCTGACTTGAGACATTCTCTCTTTGCTGATGACAGCCAACCCTTTCGTTGTCCCCTGTTCCACATACAAATCAGGAATTTCTTTTACTTTCATTCCTGCATCTCTGAACAGGTTAGGCATTCTCAGTATCCCAGATGATCAGGCAGAAAAGTGGCTAATGTTGTAGGTGTGTCAGAAATCTTACATACAGAACTAAAAAAAAAAAAAACAAACAACAAAGGCAGAAGTTCATAAGTGTGTTGTTTTTTTGTTAGGTAGAAGTTTGAGTTTTTCATTTAGATTGAGTTTTCCTAACTTAATTCCAGCATACAGTGCAATAGCAGACACTGCACAGAAACAAATGTGGACTTCCTGTAAATCCTGGCAGTGTGAGGAATTTATCAGGTGAGTGGTCAACACAAGGCCAGAACCAGGATATCCACAACTAACTACTCACACACCCACATACAGCCAAACTAGCACTAATTTGAAAAAGGACAGAGGACAAACTGTGAAGACAGTGGACAGCTGTAATTGGGGAATAAAAGGCAAACAGGCTGTTAGGCAGCATCAAGAATGGGATGGAACATAATATGATAATTATTATAATGGCATTAGCTCAATCAGAAGCACATCAGCAGCTGATGCCATGATGCCATGTCTGGTTCTGGGCATGTCATTCACAAAGAAAAATCCCAGGCTCCTGGCCAAGTCAGCTTGCTACTATTCTTGAAATTCATTTTCCTGTGGAATACATACTTGAGCCTAAAACTAGAAAAAACCCTGCAACCACCACCAAACAAGTTTTCATAAGAAAGGAAATAACTTGTCTTTCTAGCCAAAGGAGGAGAGGTATCTTCAAACACCTGCAGTGTGACAGCATTGCCTTCCACAGCTCAGGAAGGAGTGCCTCCAGTTTATCTAAAATGAATGTTCCATTTCTGGCAGCCATCATTCCAGCAAAAGAAGTCTTTGGCTGCAGTGAGGACAGTCTCATGGATTAATTGAGGGAAGAATTGCCACAGAAGGAAAGCTACTCAGAACAAAGGACAATGCTGGCACAAGAAATGATGCATACAAATAGGTGTGTGCTCAAAATGGAAAATAAGTTTCTGATTTTCAGAAGATTATGCTTGTAAAACAGTAACAATGAAGTGCTTAAATTCTCTGTGGTCCTAAAGAGATACAACTGGACAGTGTATATACATTATTTCATACATACACACAATTTCTATGAATACACAGACACAAAGAAATTTTGTTTTCCTGGGATAAATGGAAAGCTCACACATTTTCATTTGTATATATACGAACTTCAAAGACACCACAAGAGCAAATTTTGTTCCTATGCACCACAGATTACAGTATTATTTCCAACACCTTCTTTTACAACTAACTTCTTTCTTTGGAAAACAAAAGGCTTGAAAGCCACAGGTTTCTGGAATGCATTTTCTAGATGTGCAATTTATGGAGGCATATAAAAACAGCCTACAATATATATAGCAGGCTAACTGTGAAAGCTTAGGGCAAGAGGAATTTTCCTAATCTGCTTAAGCACAGGATTTTTTTAGTGGCAACATGGCTGCTGCTCTATGCCTCTGTCTCCCTGTTCTAAGCCTGTTTGCTTTTTGTTTTCTGGTTAGTTTGATTCTCTGGGGGGGCTTAATTGTTTTTTGCTTTTTTGTCTTCATGGTAGGATTCCTTTATTATCTGATTTTACGGCTGCCATTGCCATTTTCTGTGGGAGCACTTTTTTGTTTGTTTTATGGCCCACCTTCAGTGAATCCTCTTTAGTACAATCAACCTTTTTGGCTTTTTACTCCACTCCATTATTCTACTGCACTACAGTTTGCTTCTGAAGGATTTGCTGCAAGACTCAGCTCCAATTTCCAGCAAATGAGGCTACAGAAGGATCCATCTGCTGCTGATACATAGAAGTCTCAGCTGAAATACTTCTTATGCCACAAATGTGTCATTTGGGATGGATGGAGCTAAATCAGCACATCTTTTCACAAGAGGATGCACTCCAGGAGTAGGAATCAAACTCCTGAAGACATTGTGGATCAAGATTTTTTCCAGGAGAAGGAAGAGCTACCAAGAATCCAAAGGTTCTGTCATTTGACTGCCATTCCACCAGCAACTATTATGAGCTGTTACTTCAGGTTTTCGCATCTCTAATCACCGATGTTTTCACCACTGAAAAAGGAATTAGCACCTTTATATTAATCAGTGAAAATATCTACTTGAATTTTGACTTGTTTATTAAATTTCATATTGCACTTACTTATGATATGGACTTTGAAATACACTGGTTGATTAATCTCCACCATTAATGCTGCCATAGGAGGAGAGTGACAGGGCTCTCCTGACCAGCTTCTGGAGATGAAGATGCAATCTTTCTTAACTGAGAAAGGATTATTTCAGATCTAACTCTGATTGCTGGCAGTGTTGTTAATGCATCAACATCTTGGATTACATGTAAAAATTAAAATTATAATTCTGTGTACTTTGGAGAAAGTTCTACTTTGTCCAGCATCAGGGGACAACGGGAGCTATCCTGCTTTTCTTTTAGCATTAGCTTTTTATTATGTCTTGTGCATCAGAACGCAACCTCCCATGTCCAAAAATCAATTTCTTGTAAAATTATGCCTTTTCTCTGTTGAAAGTTCAAGTTGTTTTTTAGCAAGTGATCATATTTAATATTTCACTGTTAGTAAAGTTTTAATCTCTTCCCTGCAACCTGGAGTTACTATTGCAACCTCAGTGGCATATTGGCTGCCCTTAAATATTACAATTGAGTTTTTCCCATCATTTCAAGACTGTCCTTGACGAACAGCATAAATGGTGTTATTTCTCAGTTAATTCTCAAACTGTCTGCAAACTGGGTTGTGGTCAAATGATTGGAGGTGACCAGGTAAGGACAGCACACAAAGCTGCTCCATCTCAGTCAGATGCAGTAGGGGGCCACGTGCACAGCTGCAAGTCCATTAAAAGCCTTACTTACATTATCTTAATTATCCTTCTTAACACTTGCCTGCCCTGGTGAATTCATCTGAAGTTGAAAGCTGACTTGTATTTCTATTTGGACTCCAAAATCGGAATTATGTTATGCTTCAATTTGAAACTCCATCAGATTGACAGCTTTGTCTTTTAATGGTCGAGATCAAAACAGTACGGATTAATTTTTACCTGTATCAAAACACAGGAGACCTTATTCACATTAGTAACATCAGCAGTTTTCTTGTATTGTTAGTACTAACCTTTGTATTCTTCTCGTGGAGCTAATACTGCACATTGTCCCCTTATCACAGTTCTACTTTATATGTTGTCAGTCCTGTGGTATTAGGTATTTTGTAGGATAAGTGTTCTATTTCTTATTTGATATTCATATTTTTACTTTAAGATTTTCATGAGCTGATCTCTATGTTATGATCTTTTATTTCTGCAAGACAACTCATACAGCTACTACATGAGTTCTTTAAGGAATTATGATTCACATTCTGATATCTCTTACACTATTTAACATGTTCAAAATAAATAGCAGAAAAATCCTTTTTAATGCAAAAGAATATCTGCATGGATATTGCACAAATCTTTATCAACTGAAATACTATTTGAAGATTTCCATTCCAAAGCAATTACCACTCCTGCAGAAGAAAGCAGCTGATGAAATAGGGGGCAGAAAAGATCAGTACTTAATCCATTATCACATCCCAGTAATGCTAATCTAGGTGTAAGATTAATTTGGACTTCAAACATATTAAAGCAGCAAAATAAGATTTGCTTCCAGAAATGTTCAAAAGACAGTATACCCATATGATCAGATTCAACATTTACTGCAACTTTTCGCCCATAGTACGAATTTGAAATCAACTCAGATGTTTAGTAAAAGATAATACAAATAGATGATGTATAGAATCACTTACAGGACCCAAGCATGGATTTTAATATGGGAAACAAACCTTAATGAAATCATCTTCTCTGACAGGGCAATTAAAACACAAGAAGCATATTTCCAGACAGTATTTCTCTCATGGAAACTTATTCAATTATTTGGATGTAGCATTTTGTTGATTTCCACTTATGAGGTTTCTATTATTTTTAATTCTGTGTTTTTCCCTAAGAACTTGGCAGTTACTTGATAAATCAATTTTAAAAATATTTGGTTTAGCCTGCCTGACCTTAGATGTTGGTATGTTATTTCTAAAGTAATTTCTTCCAAACACAACAATTCAATAAAGCTTGTTTCACAGCAGCAATGGTGAATAATGTCTAAGCATCTTTACTACTGTTAAATCTAAAGTTCCTACTTTTTCATTTTTGTTTCCCTGGCTTTGATTTCTGTTTAATTTACAAAGGCAAAAAATTCTTAGCAGGTTGACAGGTATCTCTTTTTACTTGGGATTTCAAACTGCTCAGTTTACCTGCCACTGACTCAAGAACTCATTTCACTGTAACAAGAATTAACACTGTGCATAAAGATTCACATGGGAAAGCATTGAAAGGCTCTGGACCTTCTGGGTTCTTACTGTTCCTACAGCCTGGCATTTGGATTTCATCTTCCTGCCTCCTTAATTTTCACAAAGTTCTCACCCAACCACTACCAAAATGCAGGCTCAAATATATCCTTGTCTTTTACTAACAGCTCCATGTCCTTCCTGTGCTGGGACTCCAGAGCTGGACACAGAGCTCCAGGTGGGTCTCACCACAGTGGAGCAGAGGGGAAGAATTCCCTCCCTCCCTCCCTCGCCTGCTGCCCACAGTGCTGCATGTAGCCCAGGACACATTTGGATTTCTGGGCTGGGAGTGCCATGGCTGGGGCATGTCCAGCCTCACCCACCAGCATCCCCAGGTCCTTCTGGGCAGGGCTGCTCTCCATCTGTTATCTCCCAGCCTGGATCTGTGCTTGGGATTGCCCCAACACATGTGCAGGACCTTGCACTTGGCCTTGTTGAACTTCATGAGGTTCTCACTGACCCATTTCTGACATATGTCCAGGTCCCTCTGCATGGCATCACTTCCCTCCAGCGTGTCACCCACTCAGCGTGGTGGCACCAGCAAACTTGCTGAGGGTGCCCTCAATCCAACATCACCAACCAAGCTGTTACCCCAACACCAACCCCTGAGGAAACCCCTCATCACTGGTCTCCACTCGGACATCAAGCCATTGACCACAACTCTGAGTGCAACATCTATTTCAACTTCCTTTTCCCTCACATTACCTCATTTTTAATTAAAAAAATTTCCTCCGAATTTTACTTCAAACCTTTAAAAACTAGTATCATGCTCAAATACTCCATTCAAGGAATTAAATACAGTTTTTTACCACAACTTCAAATATATTTACAAATATTTTTTGTCTTCATCATCAGTTTTTATTTTCTGTTTCGTTATAGTTTTCTGGCTGCTATGAAGCAGTTTAGAACTACACAAATAACAAACGGTAGATTCAGAGGGAAAAAAAGAGGGCTGATTATTGAACAGTAAAGTGAATGTTATTTCAAACAGATAAAAAATAGACACCTTGTCCAAATATACCTCTTTGCATGTTTGAAAGACTGTGAGAGCAGAAACAAGATTTGAAGAGAGGCATGTTAAGTAAAAGCCTATAATATTGCTCAAGCTGTTCCAAAATACAGTGCTTAAAACCAATTTCTAGCCATAACAACTATCAATCATTATCTGTTACACTAATAATAGGATTTTATTCTATTTTTGCTTTTTTAAAGTTGGCACACATCCAAGATGAAAAGTGGCAGAGGTTTCTCTCCCCTGCCTTTGTGTAGCATAATATACTCCCTAAACCTGCTTGTTACACAAATATCAAAGAGGAATTCCACTTTTTTTTCTATCAGAACTAACTCAACATCCCAAACTCCCTGAGTGCTTGCAGCTTTCACATATATTTGGTTCACCCATCCTTCCCCACACTAATCACAAATTGTTCCACACAAGACCAATGTAAACTTATGCCTGTCACTGGTTCCTCAAAACAAACAGCATTTGTTAATTTATTTTTTTATAAAATTAACAAAAGCCAAATCAACGTTCCCATAAGAACCTTCAGCAAAGACCCAAAAACCCAGCCCAGGTACAAAGGTGGCCTCTTTTTATTTCTACAGCTAGGTATCTTGCTGGTTTGATTTCTGGGGTTTTGTTTTGGTTCTTTTCCAAGGGAGCAGGGGGCTTCTTGTAATACCAACATAAATCATTTTAATGCCTTCTGAAATCTGCCTTCTAGGAGTTTAGAAGCACTAATTCTTCACCAAGAATACTCGAGAAGAAACTGAGGTTTCTCCAGCTGGGGGAGGGGGAAAGGCAACCATTCCATTTAAAACATCCCTTCTGCTCTAAAGGGGTCAGGTTTCACTTGCACAATGCACCCTGCTGACGTTAATTTGGCAACCCTCTAATCAAGCTCACTTCCTGCAAGAAAAGCAGAGAATATTGAAATGATGGTTGTTAAACTCCAAAGTTTTCAGAAAACAGAAGGAACTTAAGTATAAAACCTCCTTTTGAGTCCCATTGTACATTATGCACAGTTCTGTCTGACTTCACCTGTGGAACAGCTGGGATCGGACATAAGGATAAATGAGGAATAATGAGGGGAGGTAAAGCCCTCTTGTGACATGGCTTTAATTTACCTACAACAGAGAATTTTTTGAAGTCCAAAACCAAAATAAAAATAAATAGCTGTCTCTTGAAACACTCACTTTCACCTGATATCAGTCATGAGCACATAAAGAGACCCAAGACACCAATACTGGAGTGCTTTGTTTCAAATATCAGGGTCTATGTCAAGGGTATTTAAAGCCATCTTACTTCAGGATAAACTAGGTCACCTGAGGATTAAGGGGTAAATGAATGAAAGCCATACACCAATCTCTCAAACAATAAGATAATACAGCTGTTTCTGGTTGAAAGGTGAAGTTAGTAAAACCCTTTGGTAGCATTATATTGTCTGCCAAATAACACGAACAGTAATCACTTCATCCAGTAATTCTCTTATTAAAGACCAAGAGAACTACTGCCTCTTAGAAAGAACTTACATGCCACAGTGACCAGACTGACCTTCTTTGAAGTCACTGCAACTTTACCTCCAATGCTATTTTGCTTGGTATTTTTTTAAACAGAGAAAAAACATCTTTATCTTGCGGTGCACAAATGCTACACAAAAAGATGAAGTTATTTGTGAGAGCAATACAAGGCAAGATCTACCCCAAACCCCTCTCATTCCACTGCCTTCAATTCTATGCAAGTTATGCAAGGGATTGCTTTCAAGAAATTGTTCTTTTCAAGAAGTGTGAGTTGAGTACATGGAAAATTGGTAATTCCCAGCAACAGCACATAAGGACCTCTCACCCCCCCATTTAGACATGTAACTGGATTTTTCACCTGGCTATAATCACCTCCCCACTGCTATCAAAAAGAAGGGATTCTGTTACAGCACAGTTTTTAGGTAACAGGTTTCCCCAAGATTGCTGCAATCCATACAGCCAGGCAAGGTACAGCCTATTTCTCTTGATTCATGGTAAATCAATATTATGTTCCCAGCACTACACAACTAAATTACACCTATTGCATCTGCTGCTGAAAGCTGTATGTAAGGGCATGGTTTTTCTTTAGTATTTCATTTTTATCAGTCCCAATAGTACTACATTGGATTCTATGTTGTATTATGCCTTAACAAAAATGATTTTACTACATCACTCCATCATCTGTCTAAACTTAATCAAGCACAACATTGCTTTCTGAAGGTCTACAGTAGTCTCATGTCCCTGAGGGGCTTTCTTCATGGTAGCCACTTTGGAAGAAAAATATCAGCTCAGCACTGTCAAACTCTCAAAATTTACAAGCAGGCAGTCACCACACAGCAAAACTATTCAAGATAATAAAATTGTTTAAAAACGTCTGTGTTTGCCCATTTCAGTACAAGAAGTTTTGGGTGCTATTTCATAAATAAATGTTTTGAGACAAAGTACAACAGAACTGCCAGGTTCAAATTTGGTCCATAGTTTTAAGGTAGGCCCAGCCAAAACAGTCAACAAGTTCAGAACAGGAAGCTGCCTGACATTCACATTTGAAAGAGGAAAAGATAAAAGCTAGAAAAAACAAGTAGTAAATGACTGGGGACCATTAGAGAGAATAAACTGTCAGCCCACAGCCTTTGCAATCTGAAATCAATCTCAATTGTAACATCACTCATGTCCCTGTTTAAGTCACCTCCAATCTTTTTCTTGCCCATAGCTCACCACAATCTATTTCTCCAGCATTTAAATTTATCCCCATTGCTCAGGTTTTTTAAGATCCTAATTGCCTCCCAACAGGCACCTCACAATTAACCCCCCCAGGTTTCTCTCTACCACTCAGCACACATTCTTCCACCTTAGTCAAATTGTTCCCTATAATTATGAAAAATAAAGCAAACAAGACACATTTTTAAAAGGAGATCACTACACATACCTAAGGGAAAAGAACAGTGCAATACTGGGAGCACTTAGAAACACTTTCAGGGCCACAGATTTGCTGGGAAGTGATGGCCACGGGCTTGGTTTGCTCCATTTCAGCCCACTGCAGCCTGGAGTCATCCCCAGCAAGAACGAGCCACAGCTCACGGACCAGTGGAGCAGAAAGGGCTTTTTTCACAGAATACACCAACCTACCCCAGTGACATCTGATATCATTTCTTTTTTTTGGCTGGCAGTACAAGTGACATTTATTAGCCTATGCTGATGTAAAACAAGTGATAAATGTCAGAGGCAATTAATATTTTCATCTTCTGAGGAAAGTAATTTAAAAGTAATTATATCAGGTTACAGTTGTTTAAGCTGTGCCATACAATAGGTAATATTTATATTCATCCTCATTCCAAACATGATTTTATCACAGTAATATCCAAGAGCATTTTGAAAAGAGAAACCTTTGGCTACAAAAGCATCTGTTGTGCTTCAACAATTTGATTTAAAGGGAGCACTGCTATTAGCAAAATGAGTAATTCATAGATTTGACCAGGTAAAAACATAGCTGAACCACTTTCCATCCAGAGAATGTATTCATAGATGATGTGCTGATAACTTCAAAGCCCAGATATATATATATAGATCTCATCTCTAAAAGGAAACAATACAAAACCATAAATGCAATTATCTATTTAAGAAATAAGAAATTCATTCAAAAGACAGCAATGACATCTATCAGGACGCATTCTGCATAGAAAGTGGAAGAGTTAAACCCTTAATTCACTATATTATGACATGCTTGTAGTACAGTACTTCACCCAAAGCCCCAGAGCAGACAACATGTCGGGATGCATGGAAAAATGGGCCTTATTACCTCCACACATATCAATAAAATTGATATTGGAGACCAGTTATGGACAGTAAGGCTGAATGTTAGAATAAAGACCATCAAAACCTGAAACAACTGAATACTTTTACTGGATCTCATTCTTGATCCTTGAAACAAAAGAAGAGAAACTTCAAGGTCTAATAGTATAGAAGCATTTATGTAAAATGTCATGTATTATATATTTCTACTGTAGTGTACAATAATTGAATTCAAGCTAGAATTAGCTTTCTAACATGGAGTAGACTTTTACACTCTGAATCACAAAACTACAAAGCATGATTCATAGCAAATCTTTAAATAGAGATGATGATTTCAAAGCTCATAAGCCAAGTTTAAGGAACTCTGCTGCATTATTTACAATACAAACCCAATGTTTTCATGAGATATGAGTAAAATGAAAATTCATATTTCTAAAGCATATCTGCTTACATTAAACCTAGTCAAACAAATCATTTCTACACCACTTGAATTTACTGTAGTTTTAGGTGGCTTTTATTTTGTTTAGCAATTCCTTTGAATGTCACTGATAGCCAGGCCAGAAGTCACATAACTAAAAAAAATCTCTAACAACTGGAAATATGAACATTCAGTGAGCAAAACTTTAAGTCCACCTCCACCAAAGCCAACCCCATGTCTTCAATTACTGAAAGATTATGTAACCTTTAAACATACAGTTAAAAAGAAAGAGAAAAAAAAAAGAAAGAAAAAAAAAAGAAGCTGCTAAACATACTCACAGATTGGAAAATTCAGAATATATCTACACAATTGAAAACAAACTACAGGGAATATGTGACCTACCTTGGATGCTCAGAGAAAAACAGTTGCATTTGTACACTGCTCTGGTGGGCAAAAAGACTGCTATTCATGAAGCTGCTGAATAAAGTAATCCAGTTTTTTGCCTCTCACTGTTGTGCCAAGAATGCACATCAAAAAATCTAGGATATGCAATTCTTAAAAAAAAAAAACAAAAAACTGAAGATTAAATTATCATCTCCTTCAGAGAATAACGCTAAAACATTTTGGAGTCCACAAATTACTTCATATTTTTAATAGTAGCTCCTAGAAATTCAAGAATCACCAACCCTGAAAAGCCTATCCTGTCTTGATCCCAAAAATGATAAAATCCCATACCTTCTACAGTCACGTAAATACTCATGGCTTGGGAAAAGCAATTTAATACAAAATAAAAGAGGACCAACTGATAAATCACATGGGAAATACTGCCACATATTTACAACTGACTAAATGTTTCTTGATATTTTAGAGAGCCTGTTCTAGGTGTTACTAAAATACTGCTACTCCTAAAATATTTTCTGTCATTTATGTGACTGTTATCGACAATTTACAAATATTTAGAATGCAAAGATAATTAATATTTATCCCTTGAAAACACAAGAAGACTACTTGCTCCCAATCAATAGTGATAGTTTTTCAAAATTAGATTTTTTCATTGGCATGTTTTAATTAGGTTTGCTTTTACACACACACAAAAAAATTAAAANATAAAAAACAAACAAACAAAAAAAAAGAAAAAAAAAAAGCCATCTTTCAATGTATTTGAGAAACCGAAGAGGCAACCGTAACCAGCAGAACTGACAGCAGGAAAATAAAAAAGTGCTCTAACCAATTTCAACTTCCAGGCTGATGACATAAGCCTAGAAGCAAAATACTCGCTGCCTCACTGCAGGACATTTCTTCTCATTAAAGAGGTAAGTGGGTCTGTGTAAGCAGTGAAGACTATTACAGATAAGCAGATTAAACACCAGTCCTGCAGCATGGCAGCATTATGTTATGTTGCTAGCTTGGAGAACTGGTTTCCCTTTAAGATTTGGGATTTCCAGCATTAAGCAAGTACAAAATGCAGTGATATTAACACCAGTGAAACATGCCAAGTGGCTGATGGCAAGGAGGAGAAACACTCCCACTCTGCACAGCAGCCCCTGTCACCAGCAGCAAACACCATTCATGGCAACAAGGGAGTCCATCTGACATGTTCAAGCCAAAGAAATGTATGAAACAGGTATTACTGTTCATCTTTGGGAAGAATCCCTCTATCCAGCATTTCCACAGGCTCAGGTTCACACACATAGACCCATCCTTTCATGCAGTCACCTGCTCACAAAACCTTCCTTCCTCAAGTAGTAGAATTAATTGCTGCTATTTTTATCTTTTCTCACAGCCTGAAAATAAAAAGTTTAGTGCAGCTGTACAAGCATTCACAAAGTCCTTACTGACAAACTGAAAGCACTTATTTAAGCATTAACTACAGCAAATTATCAAACCAATTTCACAATACCCTGAAGACAGCAGCTAAATGCCATCTTTTCTGCCTGAGCAAACCATTTAACCTTTTATCCTTGTCCATATTTCAAGGACTTTTTATTCTGACAAGGTTTCACATTTTTCCCTTGGTATATTTTCTAGTGTCCTCAAAGTGAATGCCAGAAGCATGTGCTCCCCAAATTTTGTTCCCTTCCCTATTCCATTGCCAAGTGGACCACAAGCACCAATCCTGAAAAATCAGACCAGTGGGAAAGCTCACATGCCCACAAGCCATCCACCAAAACCCCACAAGGCTCCATACCTGTGTGAGCATGAATCCTCAGTCCTACCATGAGATGCAACATACAGATTTCACAACAATCCATTTTCCCATGTTGTGACATACAGCACCCCAGCACAAGATTACAACAGACTCATATAATAAAACGTAACAGGTTTTTTCCACTGACTGTAGTCAAAACAAGCTGCTTATGACCTAGTTGATGAATGATCTAGTAAATGAATTCTAGCAACCACTCACCTGTAGTCAGAATTTCCCAATTCTTCTCCTCAGCAGAAGACAGAGCACATTGCCCAGACAGTCTGGACACCCCCAGCCATCAGCCTCTGTACAAGAGCGAGGTCATTTCCCTTCTCCACACAGGTAACACCAATGCATATCCCACTCCTGTCAGCTGCCAATTTTCACAGAAGCTAAAGGACTTACACGGTCTTTTTAATTAATTTCAGCTGTTAGAAATTTGCTGAGGGAACAGGAACCCAGCCTGAACATAAATCTTGCTTCTTTAGGAAGCCAACCTGAAAAAATTATTTTTCTTTAACTAATATTTTTAAAAAGAAAACTGGTATGCACTTTCTGGTATTCTAAGATAAGTTTAAAATTTCAGTATCTGAATAAATCATTTTTATTTATCTTCTCATGTTATCACCTCTTCCTCAGGTGTCAGTATAAGTGGTGACTGCCTACATCATCACTGCTGGAAGCTCTTCAGCAGATACCTGACCTGTGGGTTCAGTCATGTTCCTGGTAAATCAGTGAGCAGTATAAAATAAGTCTTGTAAATATATTTCCCATATCAGGCTCCCCTGTAGCACACAGCTCCAAAAACTCAAATCCAACAGCCTCATAACATCTGAAGATCTTTACATGTGTATATAAGCATGTATCCTCATGCTAAACTTACAAAGGTAACCTTCAATTCAAAATGTAGATATTAATTATTTGATTAATGTGTATTTCAGAAGTTTTTTAAAAGCAGAACAAAAAAATCAAATTTTGAGTCCCATTCAGTGTCTCCTTCCACTGTGAACAACTTATAGACCTTTGGAGAGCAATTTCTACCTTAATTTTTTAATAAAAATACTGTTAAAAGCAACATTCTTGCTAGCAGTATTTTTATCAGATCTTGTAATGAGCTTTGTAGCCAGCAAAAAATGTCTTCAATAATTCTAAAAGACACTCTTTAGGAGACAAAACTGAAGAGCTTGTCAAGTTTCAGGGTCCCTAAATCATGGCCAAAGATGTGCCAGAGAAGGCTTAACTGTACAGTGCAGTCAGCCTTCTCTTGTTAAATATATTGAAGCTTAGAGATTCCACTAATTTTCTGATTCCCTTTCCCTGTAGAAAACAAAAAACTGCTCAGTCCTTAGAGTAAAAGAAATCAGCTCAAGAACAAGTCCAGCAAATACTCTGAGATAACATTCTCCATGCCCTATTTCCCCCCTGCCCCCAGGAGGAAAATGTTAGATTTATTTTAAAAATTAATGAATCATTCTTCTGGTGGGGTGGAAGGTGTGTTTTTTTTAATACATATTATATTTTAGCCAAACATGCTGTGCAGTAGAAACACTAGCCAAGATAAGCACATTCAAGTCCTGTGATGCAGTTTGTCTTCCAGATCTCCACTGAAACCAGCACAAAAGTGGTCCCACAAAACAAATTACCTCGTTGAACTTAGCCCAAATTTCAGAAGAAAATAAAAGGGAGATGTCACACTGTAAGAAAAGATGGATGCAGGGAACTGTGGTGATAATGTCCAGCCACATCTGTATGCTTCTCACATAGCACAAATGCAGAATATAAGCTGCGTGCAATTATCTGAAATCTGGAATATCACACTCTCCATTACTTTTCTTACTTGCATTTTACTCATCAGAATTTTGGGGATAGAAACTCCAATTTCTTGCATGTGTGAGAAGAGTAAAAGCACACATGCAACCAGCTCCTGCAATGCAAAAGAAACCAAAACCCCCACAATTTTCTGGTACAAGATGATGTTCAAAATACCAGTTCATCTTCACAGGGACTCACTGGGTACTACTGCTATGATCTGCACTCAAATACCAAGAAGAAATGTACAGGGAACAATAACAAACCTAGGTAGCCTCCTAACATTTGTGGCTACATCACAATGCATTTTATGTAACACAAAATAACTTAGAAATCCAAATACAGATCTCTGTACAGTGCAGCAGAAACAGCTCTACCACTTACAGCTCCACCATTTAGCACCTGTCCCTAGGCAGTAATTCATGTCAGAAGTCCAAGTTCATTACCTAAAATGAAAGCCTAGAAATTAAAGGAATATTCCATTATTAGAAGCTCTTTCCTAGCCTTTTCTCAGTACTGTTGCACAGCTACATCACACTACAAGTATGCTATATGTGTGTGTATATTTATAAATATATACAGTTACATGCTATATATGTGTGTATATATGCTGTATGTGTGTGTATTTTTATAAATATATACAGATACATGTACACAGAAAATCTGATTTGCCTCTCCTAGACCTTAAATTTCCACACATTTCACCACTACAAATTTGTAGACCAAATTTGTGGCACCAAACAGGATGCAACAAAAGCAGACTGAAGAAATGAAGGTGATACAGAAGGGCCACATGCCAGGATATTGATTTTACATGTAGGAACATTCCTGCTCCTTTAGTTTATCTGCTCCCTCTAGTCCACAGCTATTTACTGCAGGGATCAGGGCTGAGGGAGTGCCCCAAGAAGACAAAGTTATCAAGAGCTGATATCACAAGCATTTCAGGTGATGGAGGCAAAAGGAAGCACGAGGAAAACATATGTGCACATTTGGGAAGTGCCCTGTATTGAAACATAAAGGAAACAAGATTTTCACAGTGCACATGATTAAGTACCAGAACAGGTGCCAAAAAAGGCTGCAAAATCTCCATCCCTAGATACACCCAAAACCAGCCTGGACAAGTCCTTCAGCAACCTGATCTAACTTTGGAATTAGCATTGCTTTGAGTGGAGAGGTTGGATTAGAGACCCTAATTTGGGCTGTGATGTTCATTTTAAAAGCCATCAACATCCAGTTTGAACTAAGAAACTAATTTTTTTCATCAGTGGCCTTTCAAACTAGTATGACCCAGCTCTCCAAGGGAAGTAATTAAATATATTGCCTTGGCAATGCAGCAACAGCTCTTTAATTTTTCCTGATTTTAAAGTTGAAATTGACTATAAAATGGTCACTTTTCAAAGCCACAATTTCTTCCAAAAATTCTACTCCAAAATACAGAGGGGAAAAAAAAAAGATCTAGCATTAGCTTCCTTCTGGACATTTGGCTTACTTCCTGATGTTCTTTTAGCCTATTTTATTAGTTCCTGAAGCATTTTTGATGTAGATATTGATTACACCTATATATATATATGTATATATGCATATGCATATATATATGATATATATTGATTACACACACACACACATATATATATATGCATATGCATTTAGACATACCTATCCAACTGTGGATAAATACAACACCACATCTAGACAGTAAATACTCAAGACCACCAAAATGATGGAATTTCACCATACAACACAGTTAAACCAGGGAAATGCATCCTCATTCCCAGCAGAGTCTTCTGCTGACACCGGTGGGCATTTGGGCTCCTCCAACCTCCCTTCCTTTTCCAATCTGAAGAATTACCATGAAAACCACACCCTGGCATGTCAAACAGATACAACTTCCCTGAGAAATTCTACATTCAGAAAAGAAAAAAATGGCTTGAAAAAGAATTTGATTATCTATGGACAGAAACAATCTTCTTGGTTATGAAATTCTAATTAGATACATTGAAAATAAATATCAATTTATGCAAAAATTTGCCCCCAAACAGTCTTACTTACTCCTATATACTCAGTTATACAGCAGGTAAATACAGCTAATTTTATGATGAGGAAATGCACTATCCTAATACACTGTCATCATGGTATATGCAGCATACTGTATCAACCTATTTCAGTAATATTAATAAGCTGTCAAAAAAAAAATATATATAAAAGTGAAATGTAGAACATAGTCACATAAAGCAACAATTAGTTTGTAACGGCCTTAAAGCATCAGCAAGGTATGAGTAGCAATATGTTAAAATAAACATTTATTTTCCTCAAAGGAAGTTAAATAATGGGATTGGTATGGTTAATTTAATAGGCAACGTTCATGGTCTATAAACAATTACTTATGCTAGCAAGTATGTAATAGGCTATATACCATCCTATTACAATGACAAGGGGGGAGAGGGAAGAAGAATATGGTGCTCTCAAGCACAAATCTACTCCCTGTCCATCTCACACAAGATTTTGGAGCTCATTCACTTCCAGCAGTTTTATTCCACAAGCATCAGTTCAGTTATCACACACCACAGACACTGGCACAGATTACGGTTTGTCACACCAGTGCAACTGAGTACAACTTCCACAGTACCAGTACAAAATAAAACTTCACTAGTATGTTTCAGTTCAAAACAAATTAGAGTACTTATTTCAACAATGATAGCTGTTGAAAGTAAAATATAAATATTATTTGCATTTGAATTGCATTTTGGATTATTGTGCATTTGAAGCAATAAAGAAGCATATGTTGAAAATAAATGAGAATATTCAATCTGCTTTGACATTTAATTTTTAATTAATGCTCAAGTAAAATGGCTACTCTAAGGCAAATCTGACAAGTTAAGACAGATTTTTGTATGTATCTGTAAAAGTGAAGTTCCAAAAATAAGGCAAGCCTCATAGTTTATACTTCACTTCTTACCATAGGAATAGTCACAAAACTACTGGATATAATCCAAGACATTAAAAACTTATTTTATTACTGCATACAAAATACTGCTTTTAGTGTACAAAATATACACTGGGTGAAAACAGAAAAACCTCAAATTCTAGTATTGTTGTTAGTCAACCTGATTTACACCAAACAACTGTCAGCATTTTTATGAGACTGTCAACATTACGAGCAGAAGAAAAAAATAAAAGAAGGCTGAAGTTACACTTACCTGCAGCCCTCTTCTTCGAAGAATACTTGAATCATCCATATTTCGACTGCTGATCACTAAAGCTTACTTGTTTCTCTCTAGCTTTGCTCTCTAACTGTTAAAGAAGTCCATTATTTTCAAACTTCTCTCCCCCTCCCACTTGCCCTCCGTCCACTTGCTAAAAATAGGACATGGTCTTTCGCTTGCCTGTCATGAAGAACTGCAGCCATGGTCTCTGACTATCTGTACGTAATTTTGCCTGCCTCTTTGTGGCAGATTTAGCAGGTCACATTGGAAAAAACCTGTTCGACTTTCCTAAATCTTTTCAAGGTTGGATGTCTCACTCCCCTCATACACACAACTGTCCACAAATATATAATAATAATCCTCAACTCCACACAAGGCCAAAGAGTGGAATTTAATTCAGATCCCATACACAAGTATTTTTACTCTATTTCGATTTACTTGAGCTGTTATAAGGGATCAGTAAACTAAAACAGCTGCCTTCATTTACTGTGCAAAATAAGCTCACAAAATCCAGGTCACATTTCCTTTAAAAAACACACAGTCACGCTAACTAAAAAAGCAATACTGTGGTCACACAGGATGATACACTGGCACCTAAAATACGGTAAAATCTCACTATGAAAACCACTGAAATTTTATTTTTCCCAATTCTGAAAAATTCCTTTAGTCCTCTGCAAGACAAAGCAACTGTCAGATTCTTCAGATACTGCCAGACATTCTTTTGTTTCTGCTATCTCTGAGGTATGCTGGGCTCCTCCATGCAGCAGGCACCGCACATTCTTCAGCTCATTGCTGAGATCTTGCGACTCTCATGTGCTGAAGGGTCTGGAACACATGTTGCAAGTTCCGAGCATTTAAGAATTCATTCATCTATTCATCACTGACAGAGCTGTCTGAAGTAGCCCTTCCCTCATCGTCATCCATGGCAAAAAAAGGCAGGGAGGGAAGGAAAAAGCACAGTTCAGCTGAGGCTTTTTCCGTCTGTCCTGCAGTTTCTGTTTCCCAGCTACCTTCACACAGACAACTCCAGCAAGGTCAAAAAGGGCTTTGCCCTGTTAGGTCCATCATGCCAATGCTATTTTAAAATACGAGCATACAGCATGTGCTAAAAAATAAAACAACAATAAAGCTTCTAGCTATACCGAACACCTTTTCAGTAAAAACAAAAATCTAGGTATGTTCACCCCAGTATCATTTAAATTACTGAGCATGTCAAGAAGCCTTTGTCCTACACATGCCCTTTCTAGATTAAAAAGGAAAAAAGAAAGTATTGCAAATATAATGAACAACCTACTGCCGCAACGACCTTCAATTTTTTAGCAGAAAGCTAAAGCAACAGATTTCATCCGATAAAAGCTTAGGAAGAGTCTATTTATAACTTCTGAATATAAACACTGTATCTAAAAAGAACCTAACTTCAGACTCGGAAGGATTTCGTGAGCTACATGAATCAAACTTCATCGAGAGCTGTGTTAAGGAGGGGGTTTCAGGCAGACATCCTCAAGTGTGCGAATGCAGCAGCGAGCGGAGCCCAGCCCGGGGCTGCGTGCCCGGCTGGGAGGATGGATGGAAGGATGGATGGATGGATGGAGCGCTCCTGTTCCCACAGCCAGCACAGCTGCCAGCCAAAAAGAGTCCCCAGGCAAGCACCACAGGTTGGCGGTGCTTAAAGGAACAGAGATTTACACGGAAATCTTTAGCTGATCTTCATGCTAAGTGACCGAGTCACATGAGCTGAACGCATCATTGTAAAGTCAGCTGGCAGCAGATACAACTCAATCCCATTCACCAGGCTTTTTTCCTGATCCTCTGCGGAGCGAGTGTGGTCTTTTATTGAGAGCAGCTAATAAATCCTGCCGCTGCCGTGCCTCCTTCCATCCATCTGCCGATTTACACAAGCGAATGCCGAACGAGGGCTGCAGCGCCTTTGTGCGCTCCGGAGAGGGCAGGAGCTCATTTGCATGGAGCCTACTGTACCATATAAAAACCTGCGCTACTGAAAACAACTCCATCAGCCGCTTCATTTTAAAGGAACAGCATCTTCTTTTGCCAACGGGGCTGGGAAACAGCGAGCCAGCCACCAAACTCTGCGGGAGAACTTCAGGATGTGTCACCCGGGGGGAACAGCAACATAAAAACATAGATTAAGCTCTGTTAAAAGCACACAGGAACGTAAAATGACACAGGACTTCACTGTAAAGCCCTTCACTGGCAGATTTCTTGCGTTTTGCCATCAAATAAGCTTCCTCAGAAAAAAATACAAAATGCTAACTTCAGTTATCAGACATTAGTATTACACAAATTCTATTTTTACCTAAGAATATCTCACAGAAACAAAACATTTTGGCATGCATGCTTGCATACATTACATGCACTTTGCAATTTATTTTAGTCTATAGTAGATTTTAGAAATATTTATATTAGACCATGCACTAACCAGATCATTGATCTTACCTCTTCTAAGGCCACCAGCATTAAACAACACATTCTGTGAGAGGAATCAAGGCATCTTAACAACATGCAACAGCATTCCCATTGTATTCTCCTCCTAAATCAACCACTAAATGAAAATGTTTAAGCCAGATAACAGTAGTATATAACCATAACTTATTTCCATAACATAACTGGAAGCATTCTTATTGGCACATACACATCTAATCCTTCCTGGATTATTTACCGTAATATTCAGACATTGCCAATTCTCAATATGTCTTCACAAGTGACTTGTAATTGATTGAGGCTGGCATGAGTCTCAAAATACCATGAGAATCATCTGTTCTCTTCCAAATTTCGAGCTTTCTTGGGAAGGATGCTTTCAAATTGGCTGCCTGCCACACTTACCCAGTTTCTGGGGTAGAGAAGCCAACTGGGGCTGTTGAAAAAAAAAACAGCCATGGTTTTTCCTCCAGCTTCCCTGTCTCCTTCCCTTCTTCAGTGCAAACAACGTTTATTTAAATGTCAGATCAAAAAATCCACCACCAAAAACATCACAAATGGGGCAATCACGTTTTCTTCCCTCCTATTTAACTGTTAAGACTCATCCACTCTCCTTTTTTCTTCCTTCACCAAAATCTACCACAGAACATCAATGATGGAAGAGGATGGGAGCAAATACTTAGGATCAAACTGAAACAAGCAAAGAACAAATGGAACTTAAAAGCAACTCTCTGGCATGGAAATTTTTTTTACTAAATACTACCTTTAGAAATTTAATTTACCTCATCATTTCACCAAAAGATTACACCACTCTTAGACTGGGTGATTTTAACATCCTAAAAGGTCTGCAGGTAAGTTTCCAATTAGAGGTGAAAAAGACACTACATACATGTCTTATACATTTGTATAAGGCATTACACTAAAGATACTACTGAAATCAAAGGACACAAAATATAATTTCATCAATTATACAAATAGTTAATTCTAGAAAAAATTTCCCAAACAGTTTCCAGATGCAGGCAACACTTAGAAAGAGTCTAACAAAAAACCTGTTTATCGGGGAAAAAAAAATCAAAATAAGAAGGTCATGTAATACTTGAACCCTTTAAGAATTAGAGTACCTACCTTAACACTCAACTTCACTAAAAAATATTAGGAAGGGGTATTAAAGGAGGGAATTCAAAGTTGGTTCACCAATAACTTTAGTAAGCTCCTAACCCAATTCTTCCTCCCTCTATCAAATTTACAAATCTGGAGAAAATTTGCTTTGCTCTGCAGCAACAAGGAAAGAGAAAGGGTAGAGTAGCATTGAGATCTCCTGGACACAATCCAACCAATTCCTGTTTAGCTGCAGCACTCTGAAGAAGTTCTTTATTGAATCTTGATTTGAAGACATCAAGAAATGGAAAGAGCCATGAACTTCCAGTATGTTCCTGCACGGATTACCCTGATAAGTAGGGAAGGGCAGTTTATCAGCTTGCCAATACTAGGGTGAATTAATGGAGGCTAAGAACGATTTCCAAAGAAACAAAAGGAGGTACTGCTTTACACAACAATCACATTGGGCTATTTCTTGCTGTAAAAGGCTGGAGGGGAAAAAAATCACAAGCATAGGCAGAAGTGTTTGGACAAATGTATTGAAGAACCTGCCAAGAAGTTTTAGAAGAGGGAAACACACTGACCCAGAGTCACAAACAGTTGCAAGTGTTCTGGGAAGAGACTCTGCCTTAGACACCTGCTATCAGAGATAAGGTACTGGGCTCAGCCAGTGTAATCATTCCATGGTTTTATTTAGGTAGGAAGTCCAAAGGTAGTGCTTGCTGGAGACAACAGTGTCTTGCATCCTAAAAGGCATCAACTCCAAAAAGGAACAAGGTGTAACAGTGAATTTGTAAACTGAAAAGTAATTCTAAAAATAATGTGTAGCTAAGACAGTTCAAGGAAGCTCTGAAAACACCAAGAGAACTCACATGTCATCACTTAGTGGTATTGTCTCTAGATATGATATTGATGACATCACCATGGAAAATCATGTCTGTTGCCTATATTTTGAGATGAATATTGGTAAAATGAAAGATCCAAAATAAATGTTTCCAGGGTAGAAAAACATCAGGGTTAAAAGACTTTACAAACTCAATCTCCTTTAATTATCTCAGGAAAGGGCATGTGTATGACAAGACATTGAAGAATATTAAAAGGATCTGGAATTTTATTTTTTACACCCTAGACAGCAACCAACCCTCTCTCTCAGAGGTCTCTAGGAGGTGTCTGTGCTTGGATTCTGGTTACCACTTTATGTCTTTTGATAAGAAGAAATCTCATTCATGCTGATTCAAACCCCATTCCACTGCCTGCTACCAAAATCTATCACTTCTCTGCCTTGTAGAAGAAAAAAACCTGAGAGGTTAGAACATTTCCAAGGTGAAAATGACAGGAGTTTTCCATCTATTAACTTCAGTATAATCAAAACAACTATTCTTTCAGCTGTTCTGTAGCCCACAGGTTTTCACATAGCATCAGTGGAAGATGACCAAGGACAGACCAATTTCACAGTCAGAAAAGCAATGACCACAGGAAGTCACTCAGAAGTCGTGCAGTTGTTCCTGTGTACAATACATTTCACTAAAACATAATTGAGAATTCCTGAATAAACTATTATGCTATTACTCACATTTTCTACTCGCCAAAGCAACTGTAAAGGGGGATAAATAAGAAAGGAGTCTGTATCTACTATATCAGAGAGTGCATTTACATATGCACAAAGACATATCTGTGTAAAATCACGTGGCTCATCTCCGAGCTGTGTTCAGTTTGCATATTGTACTTTCTATGCTGAACATAAACTACTTTCTACTGATCTTAAACTGTAACTGCTACTTGAAGTGTATTTCAGGTATCACTCAACATCCATGAAAAAACTAAAAATTAACTAAAATAGAGCAAGTAATTTTGCTATGACTTCCTAGTAATTTCAGGTTCTTGGCACTGCATTCTGATTTTTTTTGTGGTTTATACCGTTGCATCAGAATTGAAACCTACCATTACTATAAATGCAAAACCAGTAAAGGTCATCTTAGCAATCAAATCATCACACTGTGGATCATAAATGTGTGTGCTGTCTAGAATAGCTTAAGTTAATCCAATAGCTGCACTTCTTAAACACATAACTCCAGAGGTCCAAGTCCACTTACACTGACCACTTAGAAACTTTTGATATTTCATATTAACCACAAAAACACCAGAAAATCTCTCACATAACCAGGGTCCCATCACTAGAGTTGTGGTGTGAAGGACATCAGCACTGCATAAAAGGATGATCTTATAATGAACACAAATTCACATTTTGCCACACAAAGAGTGCTCCTGTCCAAAAATCAGGGTAAAAAGACCAACAGCTTTTCAATTTTCTGCAGCGAGATGCAATGATTTTAATTATGTATTTTATTATCAAGGAATTTTTTGAACCAACGCCCTGATCGAAAATACTGAGATTCATGATTTACATTTTTCATAATTCCTAATTCATTATAGTTTTTACTCTATCTAATCAAAACTAAAAGCAACAAGATATCAAGCTCTGGGAAACTTTAAAGCTATAACATTTCCTTAGATAACATATTGTCTGGTGGGAAAAAAAGATCACTTTCCAAAA
Organism: Buphagus erythrorhynchus; assembly: GCA_013400855.1. Lineage (NCBI taxonomy): Eukaryota > Metazoa > Chordata > Aves > Passeriformes > Sturnidae > Buphagus > Buphagus erythrorhynchus. The sequence goes on from VZTT01067848.1 coordinate 53,027, forward strand.
TCTTATAAGCTGACAACTTCAGTGAAATTTTTTTTAAGTCTTTGGTAGCATTTATGTGCAAAAAAAACGAGCCAAATGTTTCGCTGTCAAACTGAAACTTAAGTGCTTGGGGCTTTTTTATTTATTTTGATCAAGCTGTGTTTATCTGAAGATTTAAAAACGTGTCTCTTCGAGATACGCTGACAGACTACTGAAACCAGGAAGGTTGATGAGGTAACTTGTTTGGAAAAAAAAAGAAAAAAAAACACAACTTGGCAGCCAACCTAAGGAAACTCGCCTGACAGCTTGTCTGAATTTCTTCTGGATGTCTTGCCTATTTACAAGATTCAGTTTGATAAAGTAAGACCTTTGGAGCAAAGCTGTGCATTAGCAATGAACCACAGCAGGAACTCATCCTGAACTACTGCTTATGAGGCTTGGTCTCAGAAAGAGAAAGGCTGAAAAAATGTCTAAAATCCTCAAGGTTTACACAATACTCAGGCTTTCACAGCACATTTTCTGTTCCCAGTTTGTTAGGTTTAGATTCCTGGGCCAGACTGCTCCATCCCCCACATCCAATGCCTTATGAAAGGCGGCACTCCCACTCATCTTCCATACAAATGTAAATTTGCTGCCGACAAGGCTGGAGGAAAGAGTTCATTCATCTACAGACAAACTGTTTCCATACTATACCAGTGAAGGGACATGCAGAAGAGACACCAGCTTCCAGGCAGAACCTTGGCTCAAGCTAACATCTTTGAAAAGGAATCTCCAATTAAATTTAATATTTCTAGAAAATGTTGGATTCACTATGCAAATTCATGTTCTGGAGTTGAACTGCCATTAGAACAGAACTGAACTGAACTGAACAGAACAGAACTGAAACCAGCTTCTCTCATGCTACATTTCAAATACAATGCTATTTTTAAAAGAAACGTGTTTTTGATAGGCAGAAAAGCCTTTTTCAATATAGGTTGCCAATTTAAACCTGAAGAAAATGTAATTTCTGTTTACTAAACATTTGATGACATCAAGTTTCTCTTACTTTATTATAAGACAATTTCATGCTTCAGACGTTAGACTTAAACCTCAGCAATTAATAACTCTAATCAGAATGGCAACAAACCCAAAGCTCAAAGACTTAATACCAACTTGTGTGTTTCCCAAATGAAGCTATTGACATTTACTGAAATGTTTGTGAAAACAAAGCCTGTAGTTTCCAGAATCCCACAGGAAAGACATTATGAATACAGCTAGCCCAGAAGCTATTTTGCCCTAGAAACTGGCTCTATAATGCTACAAATTACAGATGCACCTCACATCTCATGCAAACACATGCTGATAAATACTCCCAAAATTTTACTACACACAAAAGAATTCCTCTGCTATCCACACTCCTGACTAGCAGTGCCCTTCCTGCAGCCTCACCATAGCAGCAGTGGTTTGCATACACACTTCCCTTTTCTGTAAACTCCCAAACTTCTGCTTCCAATTCTTACTTCATCAATAAAGCCACATTTTACTTTGAAGTACAAGCTACACAATTTTTTTATAGAAAGGTGGCACTTTTCAATTAAAGAGTTTTAAGGACAACAAATTGCAGAGGTATGAGACTAAACCAAGCTGTATTTCACTGTATCTTCCACTTGTATCTGTAAGATATTTGTCATTTTGGACACTCATTTCTTCAAAACAAACACTTGATGTTTCATGAGACAAGGAACCTCTTCTATTACACTGGTAAAATAGTTACTAATAACGATTCACACTATCATACACATTCATTAGGAAAAAACCCATTAGGAAAAATGCCATGAAACTCAACAACTGCTTTTTCATTAATTATTCTGCTCAGAACAGAGTCTACAGCACTGAGTATAGTTTTCACATCTTAATCCACACACAATTCATTTCAATATACCATGAATTTTACCTTAGTTTCCAGCTGACATTAAAGTTCTTAAACAAGACTCCAAAGGTTGTACCATTTTGCTGGCTTAAGACCAACATGATATACAATCAAACCATTTGGAATTAGAGGGCTTTTTTCTCTCCTACTGTCCTTGTTTATACCTGACTAAGCTTACATGGATATCTAGGGAGACATCTCACAGCAGTTTTTTACTGATGGATTCTGACAGGTTTTTATTCTCATTTCTGGTCTCAGACAAAACTTTGCTATTGATTTCTCACAATTTTGTCATCTTAAAGTGCTGGACAAGTTAAAAGCCTTTTTACAGATATCCTTTTTTTCTGATATTTATCCACTAAACTTGAACAAAAACTGAAAGAGAGATAAAAATAATAAATTCTTTCAGGATTTCAAAGATTTACGGTACAAAGATTTTATTTTTTTGTTTAATTCTCCCTTTTCTCCAGGATCTGCATCAGATCTCCCATTTTTATGAGTTCTCCTGGTTGGTTTTTTTTCATTTGAAAGCTATTTTTCATTTTAAAAAGAGTAGAGACATAATAGTAATTTGGCAATCTCTCGAACTTTTTTTGGTGTTTTTCAATAGAACCATTTACATTCAGTCAGGGGAGAAAAAACAAAAGACAGCAAAACTGTTGACTTAAAAGATTCAAAGAATATTTCTCAGAGGAAAAGTGTGACAATAATTATTTTAAAAGGCATGTGAAGACATATCTCCTCCCATAAAAGTAGCAGATAAAAAATGCTTGGATTTCAAATTAATAGGCAAATATATATGTTTTGCATTTCTTGATACAGTTACACTCTACTCCAAATTAAATTCAAACACAAAATTCTTACGTGTGACATGACAATACACATCCAGAGCAAACGTTTCAGAAAAACAAAAGTGCTTCATTGCAGCAGCAGTATCTTTACAATATATGTTCTTTAAAGAATTCAGACATACTACTGAGTTACTAATAGAACATTGACCAAAACAGTCGAAATCTTTTGTTCTTTGTTTAAAAAAATCTGAGCCCCCCAGAAAAAAATTGAAATGTTATTTTCATGCATCATTTGAATTGTCACCTGAGCTTTTTGTCTCTAGAACTGACAGAGAATATCAATGTGTTAATTGAAACAAGCAGTACGTAATCCATGGGACATCTTTAGCATATGTTTCCTTCCAAGGCTGACAAGAGCTTTCTTGGATTTTTCAGCACTAGAGTCTGATGTTTCCATTTTCAAGCTAAAAATATGAACAAAAATCTTACACATTTACATAAATATGTATTTCCCAGCACTATCTTTCCACAGGAATCATGCACACTGTATCAGTTTTGAGACCTCGAAAAATAAAATGAGAATATGGTAACATTGACATGAAAGTGTTGAAAACCCCATCCTTAAAGCTGTATTTCTCTTCATAATTCAAAAGGCCCAGAAAAAAAAATCCAATCAGAAACCTAGCTCCATGATAGAACATTCTTACTGATGAAGGAGAATGAGATAGTGGATGTAACAAGGCAAAGCTCAATACTCAAAGCTATCATAATTTAAAATTAGACATAATTATCCTTAACAAAACCAGGCACTGTGGAAAGGGGCTTTGGAACAGCTGCTCCTCTTCAATTTAAATGCTCATTTGTTTTACATTGACCTAGAAATCAGTATCCTCCAAACCAAAAGCCAATTAGATAATAGTCTGTCTTTCAAGCTTGTAGAATACTAATTTTTGTAATGTTGTTAGTAGTGAAAAGCAAAGAAATAAACTGCAGATGATGCCACAAGTATGCTCAGCTCCAATATGCACAACCAAAACATGAGGGTTCCCTTCCCTCCTTTCTGGAAGGTCAGATTTATAGTCCAGGGAAGACATTCATCACTTCCCTGTGCTGACCCTGCAGTGCAGTCCCAGGCTGGGACAACCACAGGACACTGCAAAGGCAACCACATGGAAAGATGTTCAGTTTGCTGGAGTGGCATCCTGCCACTCCTTCCACAGCAGAAGCAACGTGCCAAACTGACAACAAGGAAGCATTTCAAAAACTGCCCTTCCAACCTTACCCAGAGTTAGGTCATGAACATCAATGTTTTTGGAAACAGAACGATGCCAGATTCTTACACTACTGCAATATAAACAAGCTGCTTCTTCAGCAACAAGAATTAAGGACGTCCAATTTCCTACAGACTTGAGTTTGGCGTTTTGTCTCTTGCTCCCTCCCATAGTCCTGACAGAGGTAATGCTGGCTCTCCTGTTTTACTTCCACCCAACTGGAGACAGCACCTCCCCCAGTTAATCCAGCACTGTCATATTTGAGTGTCAACCAGTGCTGCCAAGCCACAATGAACAATGAACTGACTGTCACTGAGAGAATGTGAGGGGGTGTCTCCTACTTGCTTCCAATTCTTATAGTATTGCAATTACAGTTATTTTTGACATTTCTTATTCTTTTCAAGCCTGGATGAAATTGGCTTGGAAGTTACCAGGAAAGAAGGAACAATTGCAGAAACTTTGACTCCCTACTACTGTTCAGTGTTTCTAGCAGTCAAGATCACTTATACCATTAATTTTGGTTAAAGCCAATGCCAGAAATACATATTCATCTACAGAGCTGTTCCTGCTCTAAAGAGACAAAATGATGATGAATGCCAGTTTGATTACACTTAAATACAAAGCCATAACATTTCTTGGTCTTCTGAGACTTGGCAGCATCCCTAGAGAAAATTCTTTCCATGAAAGGAGAGCCTTTCCTAAATGCATCCACAAAATAAGCTCCTCAGAAGGCTGGTATCACAGTGAGGCTGACAGGATCCAGCAAGAAACCAACTAATACAGGAAACTACATTAGAAAACAGAGAATTCAATTCTACCAAACCATTATGTCTTCCTAGAAGAAAGAAACACTGACAATCATCAGTTGTGATTCACAGTTCCACGCTCCTGTTAGTGTAAAAGGTGGATGTTTCAATATTGAAAGGAGCCTTCTAAAACTGCTGAAGTTGTGAAGTAAACAAGCCTATATTGACAGAATGATCTCATAGCAGAACACAAATCTCTACAGGCAAGGTGGAATTCAAGGCAAGGAGAAACTCTTTCCAGAATAGTTAATGAAGCTGAAGAAACTCCTGTCTCCTTAGGTTTCCTTCTGAAGTCACTCAAGTAGAAACCAACTAAATGCAAGTGTGAGCTGCAATGGACAACAAAAGACAAACATGAAAACAACAGCAGCGTTCCAAATATACCTCCAAGTTATCAGACATCAGCATTATCAGTTGATTGTAGCAGGTTGCTCTGTCCTGTGCTTCTGAATTTCCCACGCTAGCAGCTCCCTTTCCTTCTCAGTACTGCCTTCAAAGCTGCTTTTGCAACAGGAAGCAGAGGAAAAGCCAAAGTCCATCCCTACCCAGCCAAACAAGTAAGCAGATTATCAAGGAGGTTTCAGAGCAGCTAGGACAATGTCCAAGGCAAAATAATTATTTTAGTCCTATATCAGCTTTTCCAAAGAACAAGTACAAGTATCATAGAATTAGTTATTGAGATTTTCATGAGAATAAAAAAATGCTTGCAAATAAATCACTGGCTTCTAAGAAGAGTTGTTAGGTGCTTTTGGATAGGAGAGGTAGAGGTTGGGCTGTTTAAATTACTGTCTCTGCTGATCAAGTAAACATGTAAACATCAGGCTCTGAATTGTTCAGAGCTTACAGCTTGACTGAAAACTACATTTTTGAAGAAAATGCATCTCTATGAACAGCTAAACTTTCTGGGTTAAGAACCTGCCAATCAATTGAATTTTTAAAAGTAGCTGTCGGAAGAATTGCTAGGGAATATGACCTTTCTATGTCAAAAGAACAGCCATGCATATAACATAAGATATGAGGAAGAAATTATTCACTGTGAGGGTGGGAAGGTGCTGGCACAGGCTGCTCAGATAAGGTGTGGATGTTGCATCTCTGGAGGTGTTCAAGGCCAGGCTGGATCAAACTTTGAGCCACCTGGTCTAGTGGAAGATGTCCCTGCCCATGGCAGGGGGTTGGAACAAAATGGTCTTTAAGGTCCCTTCCAACACAAACCATTCTATGATTCTGTGATTTGAATGGGTGACCTAGAAATAAATATAAAGGCACTGGATGACAAATGTATTCTAACAGCAGAGTTAAACAGTGAGGTCAGCACTGTCAGGGTGATCTCAATGACTTGCTCTATGCATGTACTGTGTTAATGCAACCAAATGGTAAATTGCACTTGTAGGAATTAGGATTTAGACAACTACAGCATGAAAGGAACATCTGCAATTCTAACTCCATTAATCTCTCGTGGATCCCTTTTTTCAAATACTGGTACTCGATTTGCCATCTTCCAGTCCTCAGACTATTTTACGCAACTGGCTATACAACATAAATAGTAGTTCGCACATTTCATCTTTGAATTATTTTAAAGCTGTGTCATTATCTCCTTTTACTCACTGAATTAACAACCTACTTTGGTCTGTTCCTCACCATTCTGCTTTCCTTTTAACCATTCTTAATTCTTATTCATAGGTAGGATAGGGGAACACTGCTACTCCTCTGCCTTGAAGGAGTGATCCTTAATTCAGTTCTGTGAAGACTATAAAGGTGCAGGTCTCTTCACTGATGTTCCTTGTTCTTCAAGCTTCTCTTTCTAAATTGGTTCATCTTTTTGAAACTCAAAGCAGGTTGGTTTTTTACTGTTTTTAGCTTTGCATACCTCTATTTCTATTTCAGCTTTTAGAGTGTTTTTTGACTTACCTTTCAAACCAGAACTGAGCACTGCTAAGGACACAATGTTACTCCTCCTCCCATGGGATCTTTGCTGGAGCTTGATCTGTCTTATGAAACCATCACTGAACATGTAAAGTCTGCTCTCATCATGTCCCAGCATGGCATGTGCCCAGTCAACACAGAAGTAAGTGAATTCTCCCACTAACATTTTGTTCCAGGATGTCCAATCCTCCTCAGCACACTGCAGTGCATCCCCTGCCGTGCAGTGGGTAATACAGGCCCCCCAATTAATACATCTTAATTAGATTTTAGAACCAAATTAGAACCAAGCTTAAGTCAGAACTTAATTAGAACCAAGCTTCAAGGCTTGGTGGTCTGTGCTTTGCCTGTTTCAAAAGGGAGCAGAGAGCAGGTTCTTTAAACATACATTCACCACCCAGCCACAATCCCAGCCTCCATAACCTTTCCCATGCAGTTTGAGGAGGTGAGATTGGACACAGAACTGCATGTAAATGAGACAGGCAGCCCTCAGCACAGTCATGACAGAATTTGAGTATTTTATGGGATTAATTATCTGTAAAACATACAATAGTGTAATAATTATACTTATGAGCAGTGAACATTATTATGTGCTTTCCACTACTCTGAACTGGGGGATTCAACACAGAAGCTTATAACACAGAGCATAAGCTCAATAATGTAGCTTAGGTGAAATGGAGTTAAATCAACTTTATCCTTCTTACATAATACAAAATGGAGTTCAAACAACCTTTCATTGCTTGGTCCAGAATGTGAAATTGTGGTTACCTACTTCTGAACAACCAAACTATTGAGGAAGTTTCCTGATGTGCAAGCAAAAAAAGGAGCTGACCATTATGAACAGTTGTCCGTGACTATTCTCAGATGGAGATTGCACACAATGGAGGCAAAACTTGATGATAAAACCCTTGTTGATAATGGGACAAAAAGAAATCCAATAGCAGATGGAAAGGCATGCATCATTAATGTACTCCACTGAAGAAGCTAGGCACCATCATACTTTTTCCTTGGAATTACTGCAATTTATAGTAAGCTGGGGGAAGAGCAGTTCACCTTTTGCTTACGGAAAAATAGAGAAATTCAGCAATTAGAACTGTGAGGGATATCTATCATTCCACTGCAGACCTAAGTTTAATGGCCAAGCACCCTTCAACAGTTTTTAATCCATTCCTGACACTTTCCTGAGGAAGTTGATACCACAGATTTTTCTGACAATAAACCACATGGAACAGGGTCCCTCAAGGGTTTCAACAACTCAGTTATACAAAAATGTGCAGCCATTTTCTTTTTAAATCTCATATACATATAGGTATGTGTGTATGTGTGTATATATATATATAAACTGATTTCTAAATCACCTTTATCAATAAAATAAAAAGAAGATAGCCAAGCCATTCAATTTATTAGAGTGCTCTCTTGGAATTAAGTTGGCACATAAATCAACTGGTTTGTTTGTAGGTATTACCTGATATTCATGCATGTTCATATCAGCCAGAAGAAGGTCTGCTTTTCTTTTTACTCTGCCTTGTATAATTCAACAGTTTCTCAGTTCAGCAACATTTTAAACACAATATGTAAATTCTATTGAGAAAGTAAACATGTCAGCAGGCCAGTAATCATAAAGAAAATAAAAGATGTCACTGTCAAAAATACCACTTTAAACAGCTGCCTGTTTAATCAGGATTGATGCTGATACCTGATCAATATAATCTGGCATTGCTGACATAGCTCTTTTCCTCTCAATTCAGATAGTTCTGCATGTTTGCTATATTACACATTTCAAACACCTAATCATTTATCTTGCCAAACTTCCCTTTCATTAGCCTATTTCATTCTAATAAAATTCAATAATTAACTCTGATAAGAAATTTATGCATTTGAAATTCATAACACTCTATATTTTACTTTATTTTAAAAGAAAATATCTGATGGATTAATTTTAAGGCAAAACATCAGAACCTTACATAGAACCAAACAAATAGTTATTGATAGATTTAATAATACCCACAGACTTGACTTTTATGTTGCATACTGTCATTCGAGCAGACTCAAAGAGCTTGTGGATCAAAGCCCATGACTCAGAACACTGTTAATTTAGCAAGGAGATACTAAAGAAATAAAGGTAGTACCAGAACTAGTAACTGTACAGTAGAAAAGGGGAGTGCAAATTGTGAGCAGCTGTAAAACTGCAATACAAGATACAACTCTACAGTGTTCACAATTGCCAGACCAGGAGCTCATTTCCCAAAGAACTGACAGTGGAGAGGGACTAAGGAGGTCACAGTAGAAGTATATGTGTGCATAAAGCAGCCCAAATTCACAAATGGCCAGAATTTTCTGGCTATCATCAAGTAGTAAGAACTGAATTTTACTGTGGGGAAGTTTTTTGTGGGGATAGGGAAAGCCATGGACAAAAAATAAACACTTCTGGGAGAACACAGGAGGGAAAGGAGAGCTTAGGAACATTGAACAGGCAGGAAAGGTCTTAAAAAGGATCTAGCTCAGTCTGGAGACAGCCCAGTGTGCAAACTGCTCTAAGCAAGGTTAGCAGCACTGATGAAATGCAAGCAGGAATGAACATTCCGACCTTTGTCTCCAACCTCTGGATTCCGGACACTGTGATAAGCACTGCATGTATTTTCCTTGACAACAGCTCATCCATTAAATTATTCCAATTACCAATATTTAGAAAATTTGAGATGCAGATTTGCCAAAAGTACCTCCGCAGGCTTAACCACCTGGAACAAAAACATCACACTGCACCTACCGAGGCAGCTTTGTGTGAGAGATTCAGTGCATGCACTGTAACTTCGTGTAAACAATTCACAGCAGAATTCTCTGTGTTAAAGGTATGCAAATGCTTGTTGCTAATTTGAGCAAAGACAAATACAGAAACCATGTCAGACCTGAAGTTTCATGTTTTATTTAAACTCCAAGGCAGAGAATTTTAATTCAAAGTTTCACATACTAATTTGTTTTCATGGACAAATCATGAACCCTGCCATAGGAGTTCATCATACAACTACTTTAAGTGTCACTATACTGTATGACCACATTAAAATAATGAGGTTTGAACATTCCTATCTTCAATTAGAGCTTTGTGGCTTCAAGCACTTAAAGAATAAATGCTGCCATTAACCTAGACCTTACCCCTCAAATAGGCACCAAAAATATTAACAATGTTACTGAATCATGAGGTCATTGTGAAAATGTAACTCTCAGTGGATGCCATCACAAAGCAAAATCTTGAGGATTTTAATAGGATATTATTTAAGGTATAAAATTAAAATCTCTCATTAAGTTATCTCAACAGCTCATTTAATTTATCAGGCTCAAAAAGTATTTTAAAGGTTATTTTAGGTTAATTACATTTCACATCCTTTTATGACAGATCTGAAACCCTGCACATCTTTCAATCCTCTTTTATAAACATTCCCCTTTGCCAAATAGCTGAGAGTTGACATTGACATATTTTTGCATACTCACACTATAGTCTCAACATGACAGTGTTTTATATTCATAATAGACACAGAATCTTGTTTTTTTTAATGGAAACTTGGTCACTGCAATAAATAACAAAAGCAGAAGCCCCTCAGTCAGTAAGGCATTCTCTCAGCAAACTTTACACTATTTGTACTTAGTTGGCCACAACTGCTTTCAGTGAAAATAATTCTGATCAACTCAAAATGCCACAATACAGGAATTCATCTCATCTATTCCTACAATAAACAACAATTTTGGGGAAAAAAATCACCTGCCATTGTCTTAGCTTCAAGGGAAGAACTAAAGATACTGACTCTAAATGAAGCTTGATAATATATTGGTTACTCTGACTTCATCCCTCATGTTCTCACAGCACAAGGACTCTGCAGTTCCCACCAGGGAAGAGTCTGAAACTCACAATTAATGTGGAAATGCTTGGGTTAGCAATAATAACTCAGCAAGGGCAGGTAAGAGATCATGGTATGCCTCAGCTCTTGAACAACTGACTTGAAAAATCTAAATATGAACACAACCAGAAATAAGAATACTGGCACACTATTTTCAATGACTGCAGCAATAAATTATTCCACAGCACCATCCATTTGAGCTCCAAACATCTGCTAAACATTAATAAACTGAGGTTTACAGAAAGTCTGTGAGACGTGCTCTACTTTCAGTTCTTCAGGTGACCAAGGGACTGAACCTCTCTGTACCTGAGCTTATCAAAGTTCAGATATCAGGATTGTTGCATAAATCCCAGGCTTGTGTTTCACTTACAAGGCTACCCTTATCTCTGCCAAGAGATTTCACCTCTCCCCCTCTGGTAATCTTGAGGCAATAAGGATTTTAGATTAACTCATAGGAAAGATTCTGAGCTGCAGCTCTTCAGAGGCAGTGCACACAAACCTCTGTATTCCCACTGTCCTGAAAGTGGTAAAATAAACAATCACTGTGTCTCTGGGGCTGAAAAAGGATTGCTGGAAAGACACACTGCATGGCTTGGATAAACCAAAGTGACACAGTGCAGGAAAACAGACCAAACAAAAAGTGGCAGCCAAACATGGAGGATTATGCTACTAATTACAGAGCATGTCCAAAGCTTTTGCTTAGTCAAAATGCTACAGGGGATTCATATAAATGTCCTAAGGCTCAAAACAGTTTGCATTTCTGAAAGAAAGCAGCCTGAAACTTAAGCAAACAAACTACTTCATGTTTTAAGACCAATCCTCCTATTATCACATCCTAGGAAACTATTTCAAGAAGTATTACCAGACACAGAAGGCAGCCATATTAAAATACTAAATGCAGACGTCTCACAGTGCCTTTCTATGGAAATATCTGCCAAAAATAAAACAGCAAATTTTCAACTACTTTAAATTAAAACCCAGAACTTTTATTGTCTACATCAGTATGTGTTTATAGAGAGGTCATTAAGAACCACAGAACAACACTCAAGGAACAAAGCCTCACTCAACAGTGAGGTTTCAACAGTGTGTGTTCAAGACAGTCTGAGTAACTGTATTTTAAGTTCCCCATGGCTCCCCAAGCAAAAAAGCTAATTTTCCATGTACACTACAGCAATTTCTCACTTTACACCTACAATAGTGCTGCTGTCAGGAAGAGAAGTGACTGCATGTGCCAAAAATCAATTCAACATATTCACAGACAAAAAAAATAACATGCAGCATCTGAAGATAATGAGAACTGCAATCATTCAAACTGACAGTCTAGTGCCTAACAATTATCACAAGGCAAGTTTTATGAATTCATATTTCCTACAATGACAAGCCTCAGGTTACACAGAAGGGCGTTCACATTTTCTTTCAAATATGGAAACCTCCTTTAAGCCAATGAGTCCACTCCAAAATAGAATTCACTTAACTGAAGTGAGTAAAAAGATGCTGACTGTGTTTTAAGTAATATGCTGAAGTTTCTTCAGAGCAAGATGCTGACTGTGCTTAAGTAATATGCACTACATAGTAAATATAACTTTAGTACAGAATTTATCGCAATAATTTTCTGTTCTTTACATGAATTATTCAGAATGAAGTTTCCTAGTGAAAAACCAATCAGGACTATCAGTTTTGGATGCCAGTGTGAAGCAAGTGTCCTGAATTTATCATGAAAACACACAGAGTCATAGCACATCCATTTTTGGTTTCCTACCAGAGACACCTTAAAAGCTGTCACAAAGGTAGTCCCTGCAAGCACTCTAAACACTGCCAAATGTCTAGAACTTGCTCCATACTTCTTTCTTAGGACCTGTCCAAATTCCAAAATTGATAATGTACCCAAAGATTCACCAACAGACTCTGCAGAGTATGTCCATGCAAATATCTAATTAGTATGCACAAACTTAGACTTCACACATGGTCTTAATTTGGAAATCCACTTACTTCCTATCTCAGGTTATTACAAGTGTCAATTTAAAATGCAATTTCCATGCCATCATACAGTAATAAAATCCTTTCATTCATGCAGCCATAGTTCCTGCTGTCTTTTCCTTTTCTACCAACATAAATATATGAAATCCTACCTGTACAGTATTGAATATTCTCTACTCCCTGAAATCATTTATGGCCTTCATCACCTATGACTTTCATGATTATTCTTAAACAAAACTATTTTTATCTGTATTGAGCAACACTTAAATAGTCAACATGTTACCACCTAAAATGCAAACTAAAAGTAACATTATCTATGATAAAAATTTTGGGGAAAGAGCAGCTGTGTGTTTTAGAAGAAATGAAGTTTTTCCATCAGATTCAAATGCCTGCTTTTGTAATAAGTACTCAGGCAATGAGCAGGAGGTAGCACTATGCACAACTGGCATTAATGATTTGTCCCTGAACTAGTGCTGTATTTTTCAATAAAAAGAGATTATGTCTAATTCTTTTGTGAGGAGGTGGAATTCTAAGCTCTACGCACTCACCTCACTGCCAGCACACAAAACGAGCAGAGAGGTGGGAGAGCAGATGTTGTACCTCGCAAACTGATGTTTAATTTGTTAGTCAGATGCCTGCCAACCCTGCTCCTTCCAAAACCTCATCCCTGCGAGTGTAACAACCACTGCCCGTGTGCTGCATAAAGCACAAATAACAAACAGCAAATCCATTAAAGCGCTGGGCACTGAGCACGGGGGGCGGAGACGGAATTTCCCTTGGTAACCAGGAGGGGATTTGAAACGGGAACCGCTAGTCCCACTGCACTTCACCAGGCCTTTGGAATTATTAATTCCCGTGCTGAACTGACCAACAGCAGCGAACGGAGGTGTCCTTTAGCTGCGGGGAAGCACCGCTGTCCCCAGCCCGGCCGGTCCCGCTCACGGCGACATTCCCGGAGGGACACGCGGCTCCTGCGCCCGGGGCTGCAGCGCCACCGCCAGGCCACAGGCAGAAGCGCAACTCACACGGCTGCCACCCAAAAATTCCCAATTTTGCTTATAGAATCGGCTACAAATAATATTTTTTTTTTTAATCTTGTTCTCTTCGTAAATGCCTCAACCATCATCTCTCTGTTACCAAAAAAAGGATGCTGCAAACCACAGCACGGCATTACCAAGCGAATTCATACTCCAGCTAAAAAAAAAAAATAGCCAGTTATTAAGAGGTGATTCCTGTGGGACACAATCCCATAAAGAGCATACCCCTGCTGTAAAATCACTAATGATTACAGGCATCTCCAACACCGTTTGACAAAAACTCACTTGGATCCTGGAGTTCACGACTCCTGTCCCCAGCCCCTGGCACACCAGCAGATGGCAACCCAGCTCCACAGACCCCTACAGGCTTGGCTAAAGCACAGCCTTTGGATTCACTTCCACATGAATTCAAAGGGAGTTAGCTACCTTGTAATAATTCACCCACGAACTCAAATCTGTAGCTAATTAGCCTTCACTCTACTCTGGATTCCTCCTTGTAGCCTGGAACAATACAAATTTTAATTTTCTTTTTAATAAACAGCTTTCCGCACAGGGGAAATATGCTATTGGGGAAGTTTTTATATTAGGTACAATTGATTCTATTCCTAATATATGTAATATGAAATTAAAAATAAAAAAATAAAAAAATAAAAAAGGAGCAAAATTTTAGAAAATAGAAAGTCAATATTACCTCCTACATCTAAAAAGCACACTCCAGCTTGGAGACCAAAAGCCAAGTCCCCAACATCACAAGGACGACCCATTCCCCCCATTCCACTCAGTATTGCCTAATCCACACAGCTTTGGGGAACTGAACATTCACAATAAATCAAGCTGAGTGTTGTTCAACAGAGGAAGTTCTTCAGTTGAGAGTTGTTTCAAATCTTTGCATTTGAGCTTTTCTGCCCTCCAGATCACTATTCAAAATCTAAGAGGCTTGGGTTTTTAACCATTTCTTCTAGAACAAGATGAGGGAAAGATGAACTCTCTGGCACTGAGTACAACCACAATGAATATGCAATTATTTCACTTTGTTTCAACTTTCATTCTGTTTGAAAGAAAATGTAAAACCCTAAGTCATTTGAAATTATCCTGTGAAGATGAGACTGACCGTACAAGGAAATCTTACAAGTCTGGCACAGAGGATTAACAGAGCACCAATTGCTTAATCAGCAGCCCTCATCTCTGAAGATGAAGAAATAGCTCTGACCACATCCCATGTGGTACAGAATATAAGGAAGAAAGTTTACACTAAATACAACTGCAACCTTCCAGCTGAAATCCTCAACCTCACTTTCAAAAATTATGTCCGGTTTTTCAGTTCAAGGAGTACCACAAGTTTCAGTTCAGTACTGGGAGCACTTCAGAAAATTAGAGTTTGTAAGTATTTCAAAAAAGAATTTCAAAATCTCTTTCACAAACATATCTAAGTTTCCACTTAGTTTCCACAGGCTTCTTCAAATGTTTTCCTATCACCACAGTTGGCAGAAGGAACATGCATGGTTTCTTATTCCTGGAACATCTCAAACTTTTCCAGGCATTAGATGGTGAGCAATGAATATGAGATGTAATGGGATGCCTATTATCAGGTGTTTCTTTCACAAAACCATGGAGTGCTTGAGATGCTCTCTGTGAGGGGCCAGGACATGGGACACACACATACATAAAAAAAATCTCTCTCCACAAATAAAGCAGCATATTCAGCATTAGTGTAGTGCCCTAGTAAAGCATCCTGTTCTTAATAGACATGAGGGGAAAGTCACCCCTTGCCACCAATAAATGCTCAGCTATGGAATATTAGCACCTTATGGCATTGCTCCTGGCAGTTTCATTCATGCTGTGTTTTGTCAAAATTAACAGTTGCAAGAAAGACACTCCCCATCTACCTCTACAACAATTACAACCATCTCTTCACAAGGTCATTCTTCCTTTAGAAAATTTAGGTTTAGAAACCCTGATGCTCTTTATGCCTTTCTTCATAAGAGAATGCATCCACATTATTGATCTTTTGCATCACCAGTGACAGCATTCAAGGAAAAAGGATGAAGCTGAGTCAGGAGAGGTTTAGGTTGGATATTAGGAAGAAGTTTTTCACTCAAAAGATGGCTGAGCACTGGAACAGGCTCCCCAGAGAAATAGGCTGTCTGAATTCGAGAAGTGTTTGGACAACACTCTCAATCACTCACATGGGGTGCCTCTTGGGGTGTCCTGCACAGGGCCAGGAGTTGTACTCAATTATCCTCACGGGTCCCTTCCACCTCAGCATAATCAAGGATTCTATGATCTCCCTTAAAAAAACACAGTCCAAGGTCTAACTCTTTTTATGACATGCTAAGATCTCAGATCAACCCCCAAAACTAAGTCATAAGGAATTCTCCATAAAATTACCCTTCTATTCCTTAAACGTGCACTCTATATATATTCCCTGCATCAAATTTTTTAGTGTATTTGGGTCTTGTCAGCAGGAAATACCACTGAGATGCCCATGATGATGCTTTATATGTTTTCCTCTGATTGCTTCCTCGGCTATCTAAGGGATTTAAAAGTCTTAAATAGCATACTCCCCACCAGAATTCAATCTCATAGGATCAGAGCCATTCGTCTTAAGGTACGTGATGAGCTGAAGGTCATCCTCTGAAATCCTCGCATATATTTAGAAGGCACACAGATCAGATCAACACCTTTCATGCCACACTGACAGCACTCAGCATTCACTCTGCCCTGGCTTC
Organism: Buphagus erythrorhynchus; assembly: GCA_013400855.1. Taxonomy (NCBI): domain Eukaryota; kingdom Metazoa; phylum Chordata; class Aves; order Passeriformes; family Sturnidae; genus Buphagus; species Buphagus erythrorhynchus. Next base: position 69,336 of record VZTT01067848.1, read on the forward strand.
TTTCTCAAGTCAAGGACCGAGTGGCAACTGCTGGGCAGGCACATTAATCCAGATTATCACACATGTATGAGCTGAGAGATTCTGCCCAAAAATAAATTGTCTTTATATAGTTTAGCAAGTTAGAATTTGATGTGTTCCCAGTTCTGGAGTCATTGCTGACAAGTAGCCTAGCTATCAGGCTTGTTTCAGAAGCTGAAAACTCATTTCTGTAGATTTGCTATTGTTAACTTATCTATTTGCCTTGCAAATATTTTTAAAGAGGAAAAGAATGCAATTTAAGCACAGTAAACAATCTGTAGGATTAGTAGTGGTTAGAAAGCAAAAAACCACATTACTGAATGCCACAAAGCAATTTAGCAAAGGAAAATCTACTGATATCTGCAGAGCCAGAAAAAGGGAGCAGAAACAATGCACACAGCTTTCCTGGCATTCCTAAATCACACTCCACTTCTCTCTAGCTATCCAACTACTGTATTATAACAAATAATAGAAGAATTAAATGCTCTAGCAGTCAAGGCTGGCATATTAAAATGACACTCTGCATTACTGAACTTACTCATCTCTTAATAGAGCTATTCTTCAAAGGAGATTAATTCTACTGGCAAGAGACCTTTTGCTATTCTAATTTGTGAAACGTATTTCAATACCACAAGCACATTAAAACAGCTGCAAACATGTAACTGGCTCCAAGATCCCAGGACTCACTGCATTTAATTAGGTGTTCATCTTGTGATGTTCTTTAGTCACTGCTTTTGAAACCCACTTCACATAAAAATTTGTAATGTCTAGGCTTAATTAACTGCAACTGTAATGAACATACCAGCCCATCATAGAATATACAAAGATAGGAAAGTGACCATATCTTTCAACACCATCACAGAAGAAGGATTTAGAGATTCATTTCTCTGCCTTACTTAGGAAACAGAGAATTTTAAATTATTTTAAAATAACTCGTTGGCACTGTGTTTCATATCAGAACATTTGATAGACAGCACAAACACTGCCATGACAAACTGAAAACAGTGTATAATATGAGTAATATGCAGAATTGTAACATGCAAACATCTGCAGCTCACTGAGCTGCACACAGCTGTTAAGCAACAACACAGTACTCCAAATTAAACAGCTGAGAATTAGTGCTTTGTTTTAAAGCACAGTTATTTTCATTAACCTAAGTTATGAAGCTCCAAGGCATTTATCTGCCTCTAGAGAACAGGCCTGTGTTTTAACATATTACTTTTTCTAATCCCCATCAGATAAATACTCATAGCCAAGTTCATGTGAGCATTCTCTCTTTCTGTTATCATTGAATTTAAAACCACTGGTGAGAGCATAAATTTAAGGCAAACACTGAACAGGCACCAAATTAAGACACAACACAATTAAATCAAATCAGAAGAATTTCAATATAGTAACATGTCTGAAAATGTCAAGACTACAATTACTTCATTGTGAAATCAAAATTAGTTGTAACACAAACGTGTGGCTTTTTGAACCTTAAAGATTTAAGTTTCCTTTCATAGCCTGGTGGTGCCAAACTGTCTAGGAACCCCAAAAAAGTTCTCAGGGCTTTAGCCAAGGTACACCCTCTTACTTAAAGGGTCATTGCTTCTGAACAGTCTTACAACATAACATAAATTTACCCAGTTACTTGCAGCAGAATAAGTAGCACACACCAAAATTCCTCACTTGAGTAAAAGTTGTTATACAAATAACTCTGTAGATATTCAGCAAAAAAAAACGTTTCAACTTTGGCTTAAATCTACTATTTACCAACAATTTCTGTTGCACATATGCCTGCTCACAAATAACTGTCTTTTCCTACCCTTGGATTTTCTTCTTTCTTCTCACATGTCACTGACATAGATTTTTAGAGATAATAAGGAACAATTACAAACAAAATATGTATTCCTTTTTGTGTGCAGTTCAGACTTGACTGTAGCCACCTGAGTGTGCGTCCCCATATAGAACACTCTTTTCTTAAAAAATATTAATTTAGCAGATGCAACATTCCTCAAAAATATTTTACCAAAGGTTTTTTTACCAAAACCTTTTGACAGAAACCAGGAAGAAGAGCATATGTCAGTTCCAGCTCTTCAATTCCTTGGACAGTTATCCCTTTCAGGTTCATCCCCCTAGCTATTCCCTAGTGAAACAGGCAGAGGTAGATATTCAGAAAGCTGCTTTTCAAATAAATTTGTTTGAAATGGTTAGGTTTCCATGCTCACATCTCCTAGACTTCCAATGATATTTCTTTCAGGCATCAGGCAACTGAAGTAATGTTGAGAAGGAATGTCCCCAAAAAGAAATTATTCTTCAACATACATCTTCTCCTGCTTTCTGTCTAAAGCAGGATGAACAAATTCTCTCCCTAGTTCACCCTGTAGCCTAAAAAGTCCCACAGGAACAAAATGCTGCTTTCACTGAGCAGGAGCAGGGAAAACAAGGTAAAAACTAAAGCACAGGATCACATCACTTTTTATAGCACAACAGCACCACGAGTGTTCCCAGGCTCACTCACCAAACCAGCAGTAAGTGAAGGAGCAGATTGTCCTAGAGACTGATTTCTCATGCGGACCAGGTTGGAGGTGTCTCCAGGAGGCTGCCATATCGTCTGGCCCACGCCACTGTGGACACTATTTGATAAGGGAAGTAGCTGTTTTCCTTTAAAAATAAAATCAAAATACCATCAGCTTGTTTTTAAACAAGTCTGCAAGTTCAAAGTATAAAGACGAGAACAAATACTGCATTTGAAGAAAAAGCATTTAATAAAAAAAAGCTATTTCAAGATTTTGGTAGGTTAAAACTTGTAAGAGCACCTTACCAGTAAATTCATTATGTTTGATAACCAAGGATTTTCAAAAAATCTACTTTACATTATGAGATAAGGGGGAATCCAAAAACCTTGTAAAAAGAGACTGCCATCACTTTATAAATTTCCATATTCACTCATCTTAAAAAGGAAACAATATTTGCTGCCTTAAAAGAAGGCAAAATGTCTTTAGTATAACTTTAAAAATTCTTTTGAAAATGCATTCCTGATTGTAAAATATTGTCTCCTCTAAATAGCTTGGTCATTTACGCATTCCCCACTTTGTCCTACCACAGGAACACCAAGCACTGCATTTCATGCAGCTGTAACATAACATAGTGTATGTTTAAATATTGTCTTGCTCTGAACCATGGATGGATATTTTTTGTTCAATAAATATTTTCTAGTCAATGCAACACTTGTTTTTGAAAAATGTCAAGCAGTAAATTTCCACAATGAGAAAGAACCAAAGTCAAAGTAGGTCATATTTTGACTCCACAGAGCTTGACAGCTTCCTTTTATGTACAGTGTCATCCACAAAGAAAAAAGAGAAGAAAGATATTTCTGTGGTTAAAAACACATAAGTGAAGAAGTCTGTGAATCTGGGTTCAGTTATTAGCTTCCAGATGACTTACTCTGTAAGTTTGGTCAGTCAACCCCTGTACTTCAATTTCCCCATTGCAAAATGGAAGTGGATAATACCTCTTTTCCTTAAAATTAGGACTATGAGACTAAATACCACACCCCCTTCCAAGCATTGTAAAGATTCTTGCATTCAATGGATTACCATATGCTCAGGAATCACAGAGGACTGAGACATTTATTGCAATAAGCAGCAGGAAGGCTACACCTTTAATCACATATATGCTGCAGAAAAAGACTTGTTCTCTCAGAGGCAGAAAGCTGTTTACAAATTCAACTGCACCTTAGAACTAGATGTGAACTATTACATTCATTCCATAACAGTGGCTGCAATATTTGGAAGACTGTCACATAATGTGACCAGCCATGATGCTGGAGGAGGGTGGGGAGTGGCAGTGTTGGGGGTTTTTTTCTGGTTTTAATTTGTTAACATTAATTTTCTGTGATAGTTACAAGCAGTGGGCCAAGTACACACCAACAGAATGAGTCAAAGTGTATGAGAGATGAGCAGACTCAACTTTGTCAAGCAGAGACACAACATATTAGTACCCTCTTCCCAGTCCCACTCAAGCTGCTTAGACGTGATTTTCATGGCTTGATCATTTTCAAGATAATGTATAAATACAACAACTTGTCTGCAGAGACCTAAAACTATAGAAATGTACATTGCTGCATTTATCTCTGTACAGCACTAACAAAGATATCCTATAATAGCAAGTCAAATAATATAATTATCTAGCAGTCTAAAAGACAAATCCTTGTCCTCCGTGCTTGAGGACAAGCATAATTTTATTTAAGTCTCTATAAGATAGTTATCAATATCTCCTTTCAGTTCCACAAAACCTGAATCCAGGAGGGAAGAATTCCATCAAGAGTCAAATCTCAGCCAACCAGTTTGCAAGCACAGTCATCTACACTCTTCAAACTTATTTGATTCTGTAGCAAAATTAGCTGGAATCATTTTAAGGATGGAACTTTAAGGTAAAGCCTTTCCCTGTCATGCTTCAAGTTCTACACATTCCAAACACCCACAATGAAAATATACATCTAAACCTGTACATTTTCTCTAACCAGTTGGGTCAGACTGATTTTGTTGGGGCTCTTTACCTCTTCCTGAATCAGGTACAGTAGATTGAAAAGTAATTAAGATGAATCAACAGGTTCTGGAGAATACAGAATTTTTTGTTCTGAAATTACCATCTCCAAATGGAAAAATTATTTTTAAAAGAGAATAGACCTTCCAGTTTTCCTGCTTCCTCCTATTTACTTTGCTTTCTTCTACTCAAGGAGGAAAAAAAAGCTACAGTACTAATTCAGGCCATTGCAGTCAGTCAACAGCTGTGTAGTTCATAAAGTTCTGTGATTAACCTACCTTGGAGAGCAAACTTAAGTGCATACAAAACATTATAAATGTTTCCATTTTTCAGAAACTATCCACTTAGTGTAAATAAAACACTAAGCCAAGGCCAAGCCAAAATAAAACATATGTACTTTACTGCTTCTTTAATTCTATTACACCCAACACCTCAAACATGAAAATATTTATCTTCATCTGATAAAAGACAAGGGATCAGGACTGGATGTATTTTCACAATCATGCAAATCAAGTCCATGCTGATGCCAAAAAAGGTGGCTTCACTTTCTTCCTCCTTCCCTCCCACCTGAGAATTTTCAACTCTTCCAGTTCATGCACTAACATACAAATAGGCAAAGAGCCTAATTAGGGAGGAAATGGGCTGCAACTTAACCCTACAGAATAACAGTGGCATTCAGGCATATCAGCTCTTTCATTCTAGACTGATCATGCAGCTCTCTATGCTCTATTCCAGCACCATAGACTCTGATATCAGTTTTAAACAGTTGTGAAACCATCTCTTAGCCCACTAACAAAGTCTTTGATAAAAAAGAAAACTACTGAACTCGGTCCATTTTTGGGTAGTTACTTGCCTATGCTCACTCCATGGTTCTACAGCTGATAAACTAAATTCAATTACAAGGCTGAATATTATGTTCACAGAAAAAATTCATTTTACACAAACTGAAAAAACCATCAAGTTAGTAAGCAAGATTTTTACTTTGAATCACAATTGCCTACAGTGCTTTTGAAGCCAAAAAGAAACTAAATAGCAACTCAAACATGATATAGAAAGTCAGTTTCCCAGTAAGAAACAAAAGGGCAAAGTGGGTAAGCTTACATTCAATGCTGATGTTAAAAGGAGTAATACACCAATGTGTCATCTAAAGTTCCACAACTCCATTCTTCTATTTTGCATATTAAATCTTAGCTTTTAACTTTCCACTCTAGGCAATATAGAAAATTTCACTCTAAATTCAAACTTTTTCACTCTTTTCTATGGGTATTTCTTTTTGCATCTTTCTCTTACATAAAATTTTTTATGCCCTGCCAACAAGAGGTCACCTTATCAGTGACTTGCCAGTATCTTTATTACGACTGTTCTGCCAACAATGCTGCACCTTTAATACTAGTAAAGTGTCATATTGTATTTACAAAATGGCATACCTGACAAAGAACTTGCCAAGCTACCTCTTCGTAGCTTGCAGTCATCTTGACTTAGCTGACGGTGGAGCTTGGTTTTCCCAGCAGATGAAAAGATGTCAGGATTGCTGAGCTTCCTGCACCGCAGTGGAGTGGACTCTGTTTTCATCTCCTGGAGGAAGAAAAACATGCAGAACTTAGTTAATGACAGCCAAATATCCCCTGTCTGAAACATGCAATCTCCCAAGCATAAAGGAGCCTGTTTAAAAAAAACATAAAGAAACACTCCCCACCTCCACCCCAAAAAAAAAACAAAAAACCACACCAAACAAACAACAAAAAAAAAGAACCAAAACAACATTTAACATAGTAAATTCTCCTCTTTGGTGTCCCATAGCTGCACAGAAAGCACATCACAAGATCTCTGTCAACTTTGGTCCTTGAACACCACTGCTGCAAGAAATACCATTAATAATAGTCAGAAAAATGTAATTATGCTACAGCATTTTTTTTCTCTTACAGTATTTAGGAGAAAATGGTACTGAAAAAACAGGCTCAGCTTTGATTAAAGCTATTTCCTGCTAAAGCAAAAGTACTTTCTCCAATCTTCTTTAATCTTTATTCCATCCAGCCTATGAGTAATATACCTATAAAGAAACTGTTGCAATGTCTATTGCAACCCAAAACTCCTATTATAAGCCGTAGCTCCATGAAGACCAAATGCATAATTAAATAGTAACTAGGATAACGATCAGCCTTTGTGTCATGTCTTTGTTATTACTACAAACAAAATTAGACATGTATTTGTCAGAAGCACTCCCACACATGTGAATTCCTTTCACAGCATACAGCAAAATTTCAGTCAAAATAGCGTAGGCAGGGCAGTGTCAAGCACAACCACAGTGCTCTGCTCGTGCTTTTCATTATTCTGGAGGTGTCAAACTCTCATTCCACACCCAAAGAAGAACAAGGAGCTTTGCTATCAGACATGGATTTGAAGATGTGATGCTTTCCATTACAGCCCATACAGATGAACTGTTCAAGTTCTCCCTTCTCTGCAGTGTGAAACATTCCACTTGTTTTAATGGACTCCATTTTATTTCAAATGCCTCTCATTAGCTATACAGCTCTTCAAGCCATGCTTATCCTCAAAAATCTCACTGTAGACCCCAACCTGACTG
>VZTT01067848.1:102651-136871 GCA_013400855.1 Buphagus erythrorhynchus
AAAAAAGTATTGCTATTCCCCTAAGAGGAAATTCATCATTTATAAGTGATTGTAGAAAATTCAATCAAATATTAATGGTCTAAATTCAAAACATGATTGCAGCTGGTTATTTCTGGAGTATAGGTCAAACTGGACACAGATTTTCTTTGTCACTTGTGAAAGTCCCCTTCACACCAGTCAGGAGCTACCCAAACCCTTCTTTGTAGAAAAACTAACAGTAGTTGTTAGTGGTTCAAGGAACCCCACAGTAACAGACTAGCAGAATGTGAAAGGCAAATGAAAGACTAGGGCAAAGGAAGAGCATTCTGTTATGCTTTCAAGAGGTGCTTTCAATGCAGTAATAAGCTGAAATAAGTAGTTTTTTGTCCCCTTTAATTTTGAAAAGCCTAACATGGGGCTTAAAATGACATTTTTACAATTCCAATTTTGTTGCTTTGGGTTGTGATTTCTTTTTAAACCTACCATTCATTGAAATATCTGCTTTTTTACCCACCACTGACTCACTCTCTTCATTATATAAAATTACTGGTGCTTTTGTCATTCCTGTGCCCTGTTGGAGAACTAGCTCAGCAACATTTGTGTACTCAAATAAAACAAATAAGCCCTACTTCATTCTGTGATGTATTCCTCACAGCAATAAAAAAAAAAAACCAGGAGAAATCCTATCAGTGAACTGAAACAAATCACACCTCAGATTCAGTAGCATTAAGATTTGACCTCAGCTGTTTTTTTCCAGAGCAGAAGTGCCAGACTGAGTCCATCTGGAGTGTCTCCCCTGGCATTCAGCTTGACTTGTGACATGATACATTGAACCAGGACCTATGAAAGACAGACTCTGAGTTCTAAAGTCGAACTTAATGAAAGTCCAGGTTATATACTTCACTGATCATCAAATAACATGTTCTTGTTGCAACTTTAAATGCAGTTCTTCATTTAAAGGAGCTTCACTAAATTAGAAAACAACCTGTCCTCCTAATTACATTTTTTGTTACAGTTAACAAGAAAAACACTTCCAACCTCTGAGCATGCAGACTCACGCTGAGACATGAGGAACAAACAGATAAATTTCATTAGCAGAGATTGCCATGTCTAATAAAGCTGTAACAGGCCAAATGCTCTAATTTACACTCCTGAAACTCCGTCTCCCTCCAGTCACACTGTTATTACGCTTTCGGGGTGCCAAGAAGGGAAATGGATCTGGCAATTGTCACTGTTTGGAAGCACAAACAATTTTTCCCTTAACTGCATCGGTTTTGCAGAGTTACCAAGAATATAAAAGCGTGAAAGCTTGCTGCAGTCATTAAAGAGAACTGACTCACAAAGCAGGAATCACTTTGTTGGGTTACGAGATGTCAGTTCACATAGTTACTAAACTGATTGCCAGAAGCTGGGAAATTAGAAACTATATTTTTTAAACATTTTTTCCCTAATATTCTGCCAATGGCTCATGCCAGAAGGAAATTGCTCAGGTAGATGACTCTTGAGAGCTAGTGTAGCAGTGTTTGTGGGTTTGGAATAGATGCATGGTTTTCCTAACACCATTGGCCACTATCAATTAGATCATCAGATGATAGTAATTTATTGTTGTGGTGGCTGAATTTTTGTCTATGGCAATACCTCACCATCATCCATGCTTTCACTCTAGCTTCTGAAGAGATGAATAGAAGTCACAGGATACTGATATTAAAGTTAAAATGAAATGGCAGTAGGAGTCTTAAAAGTACAAGAATATCACCTTGTGCTTGAAAATAAGTTAAATTTTACCAAATGAAGATAAATGACCCCTTCAAGTATGGGAAGAGGTAAAAAAATTCCTTTAACAGATTTCCCAGTATAAGACATCATACAAAACAATTGGCAGAGAATACTTTTAGAAAAGAAGAATCGAGATTCACTTCTCAGGAGATGATGTATAGCCAAGATCACTAAAAGCTCCTTAGCCTGAGCCTGCTTACATGTACTGCTAACCAAAGCCAACTCTGGGAAATCACAAACATATGACAACTTTCCTTCCTGCTGCTAGAAACTCTGCCTAATCTCCCAGCAAGCGGTCCCATTTGGCTCATACTCAAAGCCTGAAAGCGATCCCAGTTTCCTATAGCTTAATATAATTTGTATGCCAATTCAGTGAGCAGAGGCATTACAAGAACCTCCTGGCATGCTGACACCTCACCAGGGTCCATGTATTCACACAAACCGAGCAGGGAGGAGCAGAACATGGACTCTTTCTGTGCTTTTCACCAGGCTGGCCAGCCCGTCCACTCCTCACAGGGTTGAAAATCAATGTTCATATTATACCTTGGTCTTTACTTCGTATGACTACACAGATTCAAGTGCTGAGCAGCACGCATGAATCCTTTACTTTGCAAAGCAGCAAGGAGCCCCATGAATTTTAGCCAACACTAGATCAAGCCACATGAGGTGAAAGCATGGGTAATAAGCCATTAGATTTACTTCATTTTCTCCTATAGTTACTTTATGCCTTTTTAAACTTGCCTTAATAATTTCATTCTCTAAACTTGCCTTAATTAAATTCATTCTGGAACATAAAAATTGCTCAGTTTCCACTGATCTGGAAAAGGCTCTTTTTAGCCCAGGAAGACTTTCACCTTGAGGCATTTACTAGAGCTAGAATAGGAATCAGTGCTTACAGCTTATAGAGATTGTTTTATTATCATGCTAGCATCTTTGCACACTGAGAATCATACCACACTTCTACTGTGTCAATGTTTGTATTTTCAGAAAAAAAGGTTAGTAGATAATGGCCTCAGAGTATTATCTGACAAATCAGTGTTCTATTTAAAACACAAAACCAACAGATGCTGCTTTCCTTAGGTATATAAATAATTGCAAGGTACTGAGGGGTGCTGCTCTTTACAGTACAGAAAGACAACCTGTGAAAATGATTGCAGCAATTTATCATCACCACATCTACCTTAACCAATGGTTTACATTTAGATGCAAATGCTCTTTGCAGAAAGCAGGTCTCCCAATGAAATCCCATCAGGAGCCACTATCAGTGGTACAATCAACCATTTCTTGAAGTGCTTGTGAGACTGGTTGTAAGGTACATATGAGACAGGTATAGCAACCAGGGTGAACAGCAGCAGTTTTTAAAGGGATCTTGTGAAGGGAGAGCAAAGAACTGGGAATTAGGAGACATGGACTATCTTCCAAGGAATCTAGTAAAATTACTGTGTAACAAGGCAAGCCATTAGTCAGAATTAAGCCAGTCAGGCTGAAATAAGAAGCATTTAATGTCTTGAATTCACTGAAGCCTGAATGGGTGGTAAGAGCTCCATGAAACTGTTGTAGAAATTACTTTAATAATTAATAATACAAGGAATCATGGAAAAATCAGGCAGGAGGGGTTAATGGCATTTGAAATATAGGAGAGCTATTGTTTTTCTATTTCTATCCCATGTTTGTACTTTCCTCTTTATCATGTCAACGTTTGCAAGCAATAAAAGGGCATTATGTGCTGGTCATTGCATCTGCTTTTGAGATAAATCTGTGTTAGCATTCCAAAGGGTCAAGGAACTCTTCCAGGGCAAACAAATTCTGGAGCACTCATGCCAGATGGTGTGTATATAAAGTGGAAAATGGGAAAAGAAACTTACTGTGTTCCTGTTCCAAGGAGAAGTATCACCCGGAAGGAAAGCAAAAGAGGTGAGAAATTACTGAGAAATTGAAGAGATCGTTTTCTTCTTCTGTATAATTTGTTCTTTATATCTGAAAAGTCTAGGTACATAGAAGAACTGCAGTGTTTATTCAGGCAAAATTATTCCAAAAAGTTTACAGGAATACTTAACTAAAGAATGAAGGGTTAAATTAATAACATGTACAAAGAATAATGCATTGATGTATGTAACAAGTTCTAGATTTATCTTTATAGGCAACTAATGTATAGCCTGTGTTTAGAGAAATTTTAGTCATAAAGACAAATGTTTTTATCTTGCATTTTTGACCAAACTCTACAAAAGAGGCAGAAAATAACAGATCAGATTCTTAAATATAAATTAGCATAATTTCAACAAAGGCAAGTATTCAATGTAATATCCAGCTCAGGTGGTGAACACTACTATCTCACTTGCAGCTGTATTTAATATGTAATTTTCAAGTGTGCAAAAAAACTCTTCAGGTTTTAGAACTAATCAATATTTTATTCAAATCTAGTAAAACATACAAATGTCTCTTGGAAGGGTTAAAAATAATTCAGGTCAGTGGAAGAAATTTAAAATAATTTTCTTAAATACTGAAAATTATAACATATTTTCGTACATAGTCTGAATTATTGATGACTTTTATCACTTGCCACCAAACCTCCAAAGTATGTAACAGAAGGGTAAGTGTTCAGTTATAAACAAATAGGAAGGGAGAATGTGTCTTAGTATTTCTGTGTGCATCTTTGTTGAGCGTACTTTATTTGATTATATATGTAGTATTTTAAATGCAATACTTCCTTTTAATGTTACGGGTTCTCCTAGAAATAAAGGATGTAAACAAAGTCTTCTCTCCATACAGGAAAAAGAGCTGAAGAACAATGCTGAGATTTGCTGTCACCTTCCTTGCTGTCATAGCATCATCCACCTGCCAAAAATACGGATGTCTGGAAGGGGGCACCCAAAAACTGCAGCCAAGTCCTGAGCCAAGTTTGCAAGAGTGCACTCTCTACTCTAAATGTAAGAGTGGTTTAATTTTTTTTCTAAATATAGTCAAGAAATACAGCATTGTCCACACTAATTGTTTTGACTGTTCCCCTAATTTTTCAAAAATATATAAGATGCAGTATATATTGTATTCAAGAAACCTCCTTCATTGGCATTTTGCTGCATGCAAACCAAGAGTAAGATTCTGGGTCTTAGCAAAGTCAGCTGTAAAACTCTCACTGAATTCATTTATTTTCTTTTCAAAATTCTGATGCAGTTTGCCTTTCTTGTAGTTCCATCTGCTTAAAAATGTACACAGCAAAAATTATTTTGCTTTATTGTAATTAAGTATAAAAATTAATTGTAGCAGACACCAAATGGGAAAATCTGAAATCAAAATTCTATTGTAAGCAAAATACAGTACTTATTAAAACTCTTCAATTCTTTTTTTTTTGTTTTGGTTTTTTTTAATGTTTGATAGTTTTCAAAGTTAGTATCCCTCGGGATGTGTCATCTGGCAGAACATTGGTAAAATTCTTGGGACTCTCTGGGCACAACTTGACAAAGCACTGTTTATGCCAGTCCACCTCTCCCAGCATTTACACCGCCATTTTCACACCCAAAATTGTTAGAGCTTGAGTACATCTTCTACTTACTACTAAGAAACTTTATCATATTATGGCTCAAACCAGACTCATCTTACATTTTGTGTCTACCAAATATAGTGTTAAAAAGGAACACTTATTGCAAGATCTTTGTTTTATTCCCAACAGCTTCCTGTTGCTATGCAGACTTCACAGAGCAATTGGCTCATTCCCCAGTAATTAAAGTAAGCAACAGCTACTGGAACAGATGTGGGCAGCTCAGTAAACCGTAAGTCAGCTTTGATGTTTTCTGTGTCCTGGTTCCACAGATCTGGGCTGGAGCAGCCACCAGCTGCTGATGGACATTAGGTTACCCTAGAGATTATGTCACCCAGCCTAGTTCCCATCACCTTTTCTCTATACCTACCCAACCTCTGACTCTTCTTCTCCTCTCACACAAACACACAAATCCCTGTCTCCACACTATTTCTGCCATTTTTTCAAGACTGTTATGTTTTCTCAAATTTGCTTTCAGTAACAGATCTAGCAATCCAAACCAGCCATAAACTCAGTAGGTGAGAACCACCCTGCACCTCTGTAGTTCTCCAACCATCACCCACCAGTGAGAGTGATCTGTAATGAATAGAGACCAGGCTTTTTCCTTTGTTTAGAAAGCACATCAACTAGATTATTAAATCTCACCAAAAAAAAAGCACAGAAGTCCAGAAATGAAACAGCTGAAAATTTAGAATAAAAATTCTTGTAGTCCTGTGGGTTTTGTAACCATGAAAAATATCTCCTTAATTAAGACTTTTAGTACCCCTTTAGATGTTAAAGCTGTGAAACATGGCAAGTTATAGAAATAAAGGGATGAAAGTACAAAACAATTAAGCAAAAACAGATGTGAAAAAGTAACAGCTCTTGCCTGCCACTCCCAGGAGAGCAGCACAGTATGCGATTTTAAGTAACTTCAGCTGGGCTGTGGGAAAAATCTAAAGATTAGTGAAACCATGAGGCTACAGCATAGACAAAGTTTTATACTATAGTTTTATACTACATTTTATTACTGCCTGGAATCGTTGTTGCCGGGAAAACCCAAGGCCTCAAAAGTTTACGGAAAGCTTACACAAATAGGGCTGAAATATGCATGGAAACATTCGTGTTGTAGCTGGCTGTGGTAATTGCACGGTCAGAGTCTGTACACAATGCCAGAGGAATGAATTTCAAACTTAGGCATTAACAGGGCCAAAGGATGCTTTTCTGTGTTTTTCTCCTAATATGTAGTATTGCATCCACACCAAAGCAGGCCTAGAAAAAGGAGGCTGTAGCCTTGATGCTCAGAAACAGGCTTATTTGTGGCTGTTCTCATCCACCACAGCTGTGAAGATTTCACAAAGAAAATCGAGTGCTTTTACCGGTGTTCTCCACATGCTGCTCGCTGGATCCATCCCAACAACACTGCTGCTATTCAGGCTGTGCCATTGTGTCAAAGCTTCTGTGATGACTGGTAGGTTCAGCTTCTTAAAGTATTTTTATTTAATTTTAACATGCCTGTCACTCAGTGGTGTTACACCACCTTTTCTCTTGTTCTGCTTCTGAATTTCTTGTTTGCCATCTCTGCTTTTCCTTCTGCTAAGCTACTGCCCCCAGAATAATAATGACACAGGCTGTGAATGCAGGATGGGGACACTAAGATGAATTTAGTGACTCGGGAGCAGCACTGCCCTGCTCTGGGGGAGGATGCAGTGCAGTGGTATCTGCATAAATAAGCTCCTGCCACGCTGACAGGCACTGGCAGCAGCAGGGGCCTGCCCACCCTTTGAAAAGTCCATGTCTGTGAAGTAGCATTTATGCAATTAGCATTTTCCATCTGAATACTCAATCATTATATGATACATTTGTTTTGTATGTATAAAATGCACTAAAAAATCAGGAAAGACATCAACTCATGGGATTTCAACTAATTATTGTAACAAATTAGCTTCATTCCTTAATTTTTCACCCTTGACCTTATCCATTGTATCGTAACACTCTCTAAAATCGCTTCTAAAAGCCTGAATATCAGAGACAATTGCAGCCAACTAATGCTAAAATTATTAATAGCAATGAGCAACATAATAGCATTGAATTTTGTTTCCCCAAACACAGCATCAGAGAATCAAATTATTTTTTGAGTGCAAGGCACGTGGTGAGACAGCACCCATCTGTCCTTAGTCTTGGAGCAGGAGAATTATATCCATGTAGGGTACTGAGATTTTTCCACTGGTACTTATCCAGCATATATCTCTCCCTCCCTCCCTCTCTCCTTTCCCTCCCTGTTTTGAGATGTTGAATCTTAAAAACATCACCATGGGACACATAAACTCAGTCAGCACCTTACGAATGTTGTGCCCAGTCACTGGAGGAACTTGTCTGAATGTGTGTGTGAAGCACAAACACCACAGGCTCTGTTCACAATATAGGATTATAAGTGCTAGCTTTCCATTAAAGTAATGGACTGTGAATGTCTAGATCCCTTAGGCCACTCTGAAAATCATGGAAAACCATTACGATACTTCTAAAAATGTTATAAAAGAGCTTTTCTTAAAAGTACAGAAAATACAGAACACAGAGCATGGTAGGGTTCTCTTGGGCTGCTCTCTGCCCTGCTTCCCTAGGGCTTACACAATTTGAATATTATTGACCTGTGGATCCATTTCCATTCCCTCCAAGGACAAAGTCATATATGCAGTGCAGAATTTTGGTAGGATTTTTCTTCAAATATGTCTCCATTGCTTTGTGCCAGTGAAGGAAACAAGAAGCATAGCTTGGATTTGTAATGGAAGTGAGTGAGAAAGGCTGATGTATTTCTTAGCTTTCCTAGAGGTTTCTCTAGCAATGAATTTTATTTCTGTGTCAGGAAACTACATATGCCTCAGGAACAGATTTGTCATGAGCAGTCTTCCTTGCTAAGTTTTTTGTAATCTTCTAAACTGAATCCAGATTATTGACCTCCTTGAAGATAAAGACTAAGACCTTGAATTTCCGTCAGTGCTCTGAATCTTAAAGCTCAGAACCAATTACCAAATATTACCAAATTATCCAATATTGTATTTGGATATTAAATACAATACTCACTGGAGTTGCCAGTGAGTTCTAGAGTAGATCTAATGAGCAAAATGATAAAATACCAGTATCTAAAATAAATGTGTCCCAAAACAAATAACACAAAAAATCTTTACTAAACTATTATATCAAGTGAAAGTGTAAAGATAAAAGAAAATGTATGCTGTAAGTTTAGTTTGCATTTATGAACTAGTTTAAGCCAGCTTTAGTGTATATGAGATTTATACCAAAGTGTAGCTCATGGGTCAATACTAAAATCCTCAGTGTTCCCTGGGCACTGCCAGAGCCTGCAGGTAAACAGCACTTTTAACTTTTGTTGCTGGAAAGTATGGTGGGGTGATTGAGAGCTGCTGCCCAGGAAAACTGACCCTTTTCCAGTATAGAATCTCCTGGCAGAGAGAGGATCTGCTCTAAACAAGTCCTGAGCAATGATCTATTGCTCCTTTTGGCGTCACAGATGCCTGGCCTGAATCAAAAATGTACTGATGGCCATTACTCTGCATGCTGGTCTGTGTGCCTGCCCAATGCCAGTGTCAAACCCATTCCCTCACCCTGCCTAAGGCCTCAGGCTAGAAAAGAGCCTGGACAGAATTCCCACTCTTTCTGGTGATTTAAAGTAACATTTTTTCATGTTCTATTCACTGGAGTCCCTTTAGCATGCTGTAGCACTGCTGGTGATGTGACCTACTTTCTCTACATACTGTGAGTGTGCCTGCTGCATACTGTATGTCTTTGTGACCAGAAATGTGCAGAGTATTCTGAATGAGCAGTGACTTAATTTAAAAGAAATTCATCTAAGTAGCTTGGGGCCTTTCTTTTCTTCCTATTGTTTTAGGATTCCTTGCTCTCACTAGTCCTTAAACTATTGCTTTTGAAAGAGCCCAGTGTACAAGTCATTTATTCACCTGTGAAAGGGCCCTGTGTCTTATAAAAGAGAAAGAGCTAATTATAAAAAATACAGGGGAAAAGGCTTTACAATAAAAATATCCTGGTCATTGTACATAGAGAACAAATATGTTCAGGGAGGATATTTTAAGCATTTATATTTCTCACAGTTAATGTTTGAAGAAACAACTTACTGGTTTCTGGACTGCAGAAATTAGACTTTTCACAAATGATGACTTTTCATAAACTTGACGTCATAATTACTTCCATTGGGATAAAGAAAAACTCCTAACAATGAATTATGCCTTGTCACCTGCTTATAGAACAAACCACAGTCAGGTAATAATCATGATTAGGAAACATTTCATCTGACAAGTCAATAAATAGTGGTGAATAAAAATATAAACACTTTAATTAATATATTTTATTCATATTCTTGAGGAAACCAGATGCATACCATGAATATTAGTTTCTCAAATTTTAGCCTCTATTTCCAGCAGAGCCTGTACCTCTGACAGCAGATTCAGGGATGAACCCATTGAGAGTACATGTCTCCTGACCCTGAGCTGTTTACTTCAGGCCCTGGTTACCTTCCATCTGTTATTGCTCTTTCTCTCTCCAAAAAGCCCAGAAAACCAGTGTGAAGACACTGCAGATAAGCATCTTCTGACCTTTCTGCATTTGCAAATCTATTGCAATGTCCAGTTCTTGTTGTTCTCGTGACCACATGACAACCCACATTTTTAATTTAAAAATGTAAGGATGCAGCCCTCGTGTTATCAAAATAGTTTTGAAACATGACCCTGAAGATTAAAAATGACAAACAGAAAATCTATCCAAAGGCACTAATTACAAATATCATGCTAAACATTAACTTTCTGGAAGCTCTGTGCCTTATTGTTTTGGCACTTTCAGTTACTGGTATGAATAGTCCTACAAGCCAAAGAGACTACATTTAAGTAGATGTTACTGATTTGCAGAAAGTAGTCCTTAAGAAAGATAAGAGCCAAAAAGTACAACATAAAAGAGAAGTGGAAGGGAGGAAATTATGTAGGATAATGGTAAGTCATGAGATCTCTCATCATGTCAACCAGCCAGAACTCTACTCGTTCCAGGCCATTTATAAATTTTTCTCTATATTACCACTTACAAATTAAAAATAACTTAAAATTTAATATTTTAGACCTATACCCTACAGGACTCTTATCTTTCCTTTTCTTTTTAACTTCTTGGAAAATGTCATTCTGAGGCTGACAGCCTATTAGTTTATATTATTTTGGGTTTTGTGGAATTTCCTTATTTCAGTGCACATTCCTCATCACAACTCCCCTCCCTGGGAAACGTCATTCTTCTTGTCCCATATTAATTCATGAATACTAACTTTCCTTGCATCTCCTTCAAGTTCATCCTTAGCCCACCTATGCTCTGTTATGATACTGAACAGCAGCATTCATGAAACTCCCTCCCTCCCAGGATTTCCTCCACTCAGTAACATCAGATAACCAAGCAGAAAACACCCACAACATAAGCCCTTTGCTCAGTCTGCCAGTATAAGAGGTAGTGAGTGAACTGTTTAGTTTTCACAGGAATTTAGGTTTTCCTGGGCAGCTCAGAGTTTATGAACATGTCAAGCTGAAATAATGTGCACATTGCTTGAAGATCTGTTGCTAAGCTGCACTGTAATCACACCACGTTACTAACAGAACCCCTGGACACCTCTTTGAGTTGAATCTGAGTCCAATGAAAAATGTTAGAGAAGTAACTTTATCTTCCACACTAATCTCCATGAAGGTATGAAGCCTGCAAAGATGATTCCATATGTGTTCGTAACTGGCTGACGGACTGGGAGTGGGATGAAAGAGGAGAAAACCACTGTAAGAATAAATGTTTTCCATACCATGAGGTAAGAAAACCTGATCAACTGAAGCAGAAGATATGGCATTAGGAGTTGGGGTTTTTTTCCCTGAATATATGGGAGTAAAATGCCATCGGCGAATTATTTTTACTTCAGCAGTTTCAAGCCTTTCCTACGTCAGACTTTTTAAGTATACAAATTTTTGAACATTTATTTTTATGTACACTCACTCTAGGTAGATATACATTTGATTAATCACTATTCATTCCACTTGTGAAACAGAAGTCCAAGAAACACTGATATTTTAACCCAGTGGGATTTAGAAAGTAAAAGATAAATGAACTTTGTTCATACAGAGGCACTAAGATGCATTTCTTAAGGTTCCTTACACAATATGGGGCTCTACACACCCTTGTCTTTTTAAATTGGGATGTAAATTCCCAAACCACTGAGGAATTTTTAAGGTTTTCTTGCCTATTGGGTATCTTTGCCCTTTTCTCTATTTTACCTTGTCCTTCTCCATCCCGTCTTTCTGAGAATGTTTAATAGTTGGGATAAGAGCAAAAGTGTATGAATGAGAAATGACAAGACTTACAGGAGCAAGGTTGTCTGGAACCTGATCTACAGACCTTTCCAGAGCAGGTAGGATTTTTCTAGTGACTCAAGTAAGTTTAGCATCAGAGTGATATAATACAGTTCAAAAGTGTATTTTTAATAGTTGAACTTCACTGTGTCCATGAAAAACTGCCCAAATTGAAGAAGTAAACAAAATTTAGGTGAAGTGCTTAGGGATTGGTAGTAAGGCTTTGCAGGTTCATTATTTTGAATTCAATTCAAGTGCACTTACTTCCAGAAGTCAGTTCAGCAACCAATATAAGTGGAAGACACAGTCCAGTTAGTGCTGGATTGCTGTCTGCCTTGCAAAAGTGACACTAATCAGCAGACTCAGGAAGGTGGCCAAAAACAAATGGGCTGTGGAAACTTACAGCTTAGTTTCCCAGATGTGCTAAATCATCAGTAGTTCCAGGTGAAGTGAAAAACAAAATTATAATCTGCATAAATAATCTCCAGTCTCAGATCAAACTGTCCCTGTTTCAGAGATAGGAGTTTTTAACCTTGAGTTCCCTTGCACTTATTTCTTAAAGAAAATATACCATCTGCAGGGAAAAACATGCAGCAAATTCTGAGGTCTTATCACTTGAAGCCAGGCACAGCTATTCCTTAACTAAATGGAACCACACCCTAAACTACCCATGTTTTTCACCAAAAATAGGTTTGCATGGTAAGTAAGCATAAAGATGAAATTTCTGCAGAGAAATTAAAAAACACACATTTCCCATATGAAAATTACATGATCTACAAACACTAGACTATCTTGGTTTGGACTCAACTCATGGAAGGGTTGTCACACATCAGAGCACTGTAGACAGTTACTTTTTTCACACAGAGGAGCAATCAGCAGCTCTACATGTGATGTATACAAGTGGTTCTAAGGCCCATTTGGGACAACTGCTGAATAAAGAACAAATGCTGAATATTAATGATGCACAACTGATCATGGCCAGTTTTAGCCTTGTCATTATTCTCCCAGCTGGGTGATCCCCAAGCAGTGTTAATGCACAGACTAGGACATTTTCCAAGAAGCTAAAGAGTCAGAATCATTTGCAGTAATTTAGGGACATGTTGGGAACACAGGCTGTATGCTCCATGTGTTTGCTGCAGCATTATGATCTTTAGGCAGAATTAGGAGGAAGGTCAAAATAGAATTACCAATTTAGCAAGTAGAAAAGCACAGAGACATTACAGAACCTGTGGGACACAAATATTTCTTGCATAAAGACCTAAACAAACCCATGTGACACTTTAATACTTTCTGGAATGATTAGCCAAAAGCAGGTAGAAATTCAGAACTGCATAGGAGCTGGAAGAAAATATCTAATGCTACTTAAAATCACAGGAATAATGGGAAAGAAAGAGCTAAGATCTGCCTGCCCTGAGAACACAAGGAAAGAACTTGATGGAGGAGCTTTCCTTTTCTGACCCTGCTCCCAGTGTATCATCCAACCTCCATGCTCCTTCTCCAGCATCTGCAGCATCCATGATGCAAGTCCTGGTTAGAGATGGTATGAGCTGAAAAGCTGTTTTACAGACTACATAGTCTTTGGGGCTATTTGAAATGGACTTTGTAGTATTCATAAAGGATATTTTTTTTAAAGCAGAAGTCAACATAGTTTTGTACATGGGGACACAGGAAAGAACTTGTTGTCAAAAATGCCTGCAGCAGAAGAAAGACTACATATACCAAATTTCACTTCTATATGATAGACTTAAATCTGTAATCTTTTTTTTTGTTGTTGTTTTTGTTTTTGTTTTTATTTGTTTTGTTTTGTTTTGTTTTGTTTTGTTTTGTTTGTTTTTTGGGGTTTTTTTGTACACAGAGCAGCTTCCATGCAGAGTTATCCCAACACAAAGAACTGCTCTGAGATTCACAGTGCCAAATTTTTGTATGAGCTGGTAATGGTGGTAAACCAGCAGAGCATCCAGGAATTACAGCAGTAAGATAAACACTGTAGGAATCAGCAAAACCTGCTTGTACTATTACAGATAAAGCAAAGCTTCCATCAGAGAGATGCTAGTGACATGGTCAAGGTGAATCAGTCAGCAACAGAGCCCAGTGGTGCTGCTGCCTGGCCCACAGTTTCAGTTACCAACACTCCTACTCCTTAATTTTCAAGGCTTCTACTCCTGCCACCACTCCCATCCCTAATCCCATTCTTAGCTTTGCTTCTGACAGTACCTGAAGTTTCCTTTTCAGAAACAGACAAGATTGAACTTCAACCATAAACACATGGGACAAATTCAGGCAAGATAAAGTGTACATACTGCCTGCTTTGTGTCTGGACATGATAACTCTTAAGCTAATATTCTTTAGACAAACTCAAGCTGGGCAGGCAGAAGGTTGTCACAATATGAGCTCAGCAAACAAGCAGTATCTTTGGTATCTTTGTTGTGTGGCTGACAGGTCCTATGACACAGGACTTACAAAATGCAATAGTATCAAGAACAGAACAGCTTCACATGATAAGGGTACAAGAAGCTGCAATTCGCAGTTTCTTGAGCCAGAAAGGCCAAGAAAAAGCACTTTGGAAGCTTGACAAAAACTTACTTTCTTCAAGCAGTTGCTAAATTATGTCTCTTCTCTTTGCCTGTGAGGTCCTGCCCAGCCATGAAGTACACTGCAGCAGGCACAGTGAGATCCCTTGGAGCTGTGACTCCACTGGGCTGTCTCTGGCCTGTAAATAAAAAGATTCCCATATTCAAAGCACTGTCTGGCACTTTCAGCACTACTCAGATTTCAAGGCATGTCAGAGTGTCCTGACATGCTACAAGTTGTAAAGGCTCTCACACACAGCTCTAACTGTCAGCCCCAGAGAGCTGCTGGGCTGTCAGCCCCAGGGTGGAAACAAAGGGCAGCTGTTGATCCCTGCATTTTGTGTAACCACTTGCTCTCAAAACAGGCAAATTACTTTTGCCAGTTATGGGACTGGGTAGCATTTTCAGACATCTCAGGAGAGATGAAGCATAGCACACAAGACAGTAAATTACTCCAGACAATGTTTTTATAACGTGGTTTTATAACCAATTTTTAAAAAGTGATAAATGTTTATCAATTTGATACAACTGATGTTAATTCAATTATATTTAAATGTAATTAAGGCGTTTCTTATTTGACACACAGATATACACAAATGGGACTGACATGTGCCAGAGTATGTGGGGAGAGTCATTTAAGGTGAGCGAATCCTCCTGCCTCTGCTTGCAAATGAACAAGAAGGACTCGATTGCAATCAAGTATCTCCCCTCCGAAAGCTCGGAGGAAAGCTCGAGCAGCAGCAGCAGCAGTGAGGAGCATGCCTGCCAAAATAAACTCCTGAAGTTTGAGAAACTAAAGAAAAAGGAAGGTGAACAGACAAAATAAATGCTGGTGGATGTATGTCAGGACAAGAGAAATCGACGTGGAGGCTGGGCTTGGGGCATCATGCCAGCCTGCTTTATCCCTTCCTTTCCTAGAACATAATAAATCAATGGCTGGTTCTATTAATCTTTCTCTGATGTTTTTGCATCTGCATCACAAAGCTCCAGACAGGCTAGCACAGGTGTAATCTTGTGACTTGAACAGCTACAAGCCTGAAGGAAACATCTAGGGGTTGACTTTCAAAGAGAAGAGGCACAGGCAGCCCCTGCTGACTTAAGGTGTAACAGTGAGAAGTGGAGACCTCTGGAAGGTCATGCCTGCCAGTAATGCACCAAATCTTCAACCCAAACACTTCATTAGCACAGGCACACAGCACTCCCGTCACGAGTTCCTCTGTGCCTTGGTCTGCTCAGATAAAGAAGAAATCTTCAGGCAGAAATAGGTCAGGAAGCCTGGCTACTGACCACTGAAAATGTATTTCTTTTGAATCTTAAAAACAGGGCATTATGGTGTACTACATAAATCCCTGGATCCAAATATTGTCAGTACACAGCATGCACAGGCTGTTGCACAGGACTTTTACCTTAAGCAAAGCAGTAGAAAAGTCTCCTACAATATCAGTTTAAAGCATAATTTTGAGTGAAATTAATCCCACTGAATTATTCCAAACATAATGGTCTCTGAGAAACCAAAGTGTCAGAAACAGCTTCAGTCAGGTTTCTCTCATCAGTAATTCTGTTTCCCTGCATCACTGTTACAGTCAAACTAAAAACAAAATCTGCACCAGTCCCAGAGGGATTTGATAGGTAAAGATGAATGAAATCCTGCTTTCAGTTATGCATCCATACTTCCTCTAACATCACTGCAGAGTGGACAGGTCTGTGCCATTCTGTGCAGCCTTTTCCAATGCCATCACCACAGAAACCATGAGAAGGGCTGAATTTGGGGGTCACATTATCAAACTGTGAAAATCAGCATTTGGTGCTTCCAAAGGATCTGGTTGCCTTACAGCATTTAAGGATCTGTTCCACAGTTAAAACAATGACTTGGCACATCCTGTTTAACTGGGAGAATCTTAAAAATCTAGCACACTTTCTTCACTGAGCTGTTTATTTATTGGAATGGTTTCACACAGCTGCAATAGTAATGCTAAACCCATTAGGTCATGCTCTGCTTCCAACCAGCTTCTCAGTACACTTAACAATGGACTAATTCCTACCAGCATTGATTGTTTCAGAATGATATTTTGCCACGTCTGTATTTTGTGCTAACTCAATTTGTCAGTTCTACTGTTAGAAAGGAAAGAACAAGAATTTCGTCTTCTGTAAAGCTCTGACACTCCTGTTCTTCCCCTATTTCACTAACTCTATTCTATTCTGTCCTTTACTGCATCTGAGTAAGAGCAGAAAATTTTCCTGCATTTTATTTTGCTATGCTCAAAATTCAAGAATTAATTATCCCCTCTCACTGCCATAACACCAACTTTTTCTGTATCACCGTAGATAAACATTTTCTTCATGTTTTTTGTTTCTCTTTGCTCTGACTAAATTACTCTTGAAACGACTCTCAACAAACAACTCCTCCATGCTTAGTTTCAGGATGACCCATAAGACTGGTTATTGCAGGCTTTTGAAGAACATTGGGTCCTACAGCAAGATAAAGGACCAAGAAAGATCATTTTGCTCCTATTCATAACCTTCCCACTGACTCATGATGCAACCCAAGCAAACCATTTAACTCTTTTGTTATAATTATGCAGATAATACTTTTGCAGAGCTACCATATTTCCTCTAGGTCATCTCTCTTCTAGGACAAAAATTCAGGAACTTCTCAGTTGTCCCTACGAGACAGTTTTCCACTCTACAGCTCCCTGGTCCCAGATGAACAGTGATCTTAGCTCTCAGGCTCATTGCTTTACACTTGCTTATGTTACAAAAATTTCACATGAATATGCCAATCTTCTTAAGCCACTGTTTGCTCTGTCTAGTTGCTTTATATACACAGTAATTTACACTCTAAACAACCTTTGTGATACTCAGAAATGCTATCAGTGGATGTTTCACATTTACAGAAAGACTAGGATATCTCGGATAAAGCAAAATGAAAAATAACACAAATGGCTAAAAAACAGATCACAGCAATACACCGTGAAGATAACCAGGGAAAAGAAAGATCCAAGTTACTGGTGGCTGCAGACATCCCCAGCTAATGCTGCCTGATGAGGTAGGTGCCTCTGTGGATCACAGCCCAAAAGCACATATCCTGCCTCTGGAGTCACACTGGCCCAGATCACTGAAACACTTCCATATTTAGTGACACTAGACTTGACTAAGATCTTTATTGAAATGTCACAATGGCAGTCAAATGCTTTGGGAAGTAGGTTGGGAAATATGTTCCTACACCAATCTGAGGAAACGGACTTAAAAACCTTATCAATAAATTAAACTGGACTTATCAACAAGACAGTGTTGATAAAAATTAAAACTATTGCCAATTATTGACTTATTTACAACCTGGCTAAGAATCAACTTTTGTACTGTCCTACCTGGGCCTGGTGTCATGTTAACCAGCTAAGCTGGGTCATCCTGATTGCCCTGTTTATTTAATTTTCTCTCCTTAAACATTGGCAGAATACTGTGAGTCTTCTGAAATTTCACTGACATGCCAGGATTTCTTACAAATGAGACCTCTTGTGACAGAGCTGTTACAGTTCTTTAGTATATGTTATCTTAGCTTACTGCTTTAAAATTATGAATATTACTTATGATGATGGTGATGAACCTCATCCTTAACTACTTGTAGACTGAAAAGGATCCCATCATTTGTATTATTCTGAAATACAAATGCTTCATCCAGCATATATTTCAATACTAAGTATTATTAACAAAACTTGCCCACTGCTCCTTGTGCCATTGCAAGGCCATGGTTTCCTGTAGTACCTTTAGAGCCCTCATTCTATTTTTATGGTTCATAAATCTCCATGGATATTGATTGCCACAGAGTCTTCCTTTTTAAAAAATAATAAACATCAGTAATTATGACATTTTCAACTTCTGTTGCATTTTTCATGTCCAGGTTTCACTCAAAACATTTTATAAATATTCATTAATCCTCAAAATATAACTGAGAGAAAAATAAGAAGTAAGAAGCAAACTGTGTCAGTGGGAGAGAGTAAAAAGGAAACTTATCTGATCACTACCAGTATTGCAGAACTAAGACTAGCACAGACAAGTTCTGTTGCAGAGTCTTTTTTCACATTGCAAATGGAGCTGCTCTTTGTAAGATAAACCTCAGAAAAAGTTATTATGTTAAATTATTATGTAAAAGTTATTACGCAAAAATTATAGAATCACAGAATTGTTCAGGTTTGAAAAGACCTTTAAGATCATTGAGTCTGATGCTCCAGGCTTTTATGAAATAAAAGAGTGCAAAAAGCCTGAGCATCCAAAAACCAAAACACATTATTAAATAATGCATTTCCATGGACCTTGAAGAATAATGGAATTATACAAAAAATAATTATTGCACTATATAAGACAAATAATGTCAAACAGGCTAATTTGCCTTGCTGCAAGACAACCAGCCTAAAGAGAAAGAGAAAGCTCTAGATTAGATCTGACTTTTTAAGATTTTGAAAATATTTGATATAATATTCTGATAAGCAACTGTAGAAAACCAAAGTGCAAATGAAATCACTGTAATACTTGCTTGAAAATATATTAAAAGATTACTATGAGTATGTTGTTGTTAAAATCAGACAGATCTTGTGTTAGTAATCAACAAGAATCTGTTCTGATCCAGTCAACCCTTATGTTTTCCTAAACAATGAAGTAGAGATTTTGCAAGCACTTTGAAGGACGAGATTCGAATAAAAATAATCTTTCTATCCAAAGAACTAGACCAAGCCTCCAAAGCTAAAATTCTAAAAAGGGAGATGAAAAATGCTTGCACTGAGGCAAGGTAAATTATTGGAAAAAATTATCCAGGAAAATACATGGCAAAGCAATAGCAGAGCAGCCAAGGAGTTGGAATGTGTGGTAGCAAGCTATGCCATTTACAGCTGAAATGTTACACTGTGGAAGAAGGTTTAATCTTTTAAGGCTTCAGTGTATGCAGAGCCCTGGAAGTCCTGACTCACCAAGCAAGCTGATGCAGGACCTACAGACATCCTACCAACAGTTACTCAGAGTTGGTGACGTATCTCACATTCCACTGAGGCGCTGCTTCTGGAATGACCCCACTGCATCACACAGGCTCTGGAATGTGGTGGGTATGAGGCAGGGTTTAACTCTATCCATCTTCCCAATGAAATCAGCTCATGAGCTCTGTCAACACCAGTGCAATGTGTTCTAGGAGAACAAACATGCTCTTGAAATATATCTAATGACTATATAATTTAAAAGGAATTAAATTAGCTGAATTTTTGCACATTTTCTGGTTATTTTCCTTCCTTCTTTTCTGTTCCAAAGATTTGCATAACTTAGAGTTATTTTAAAAAATGCCACATGCTTCAGACAGCTCATGTCTATTGTACGTTTGCTCTACTTAATTATCCAAGGAAACACTGAGATTTAGACAAGAAGAGTTAAGTAAAGATTTCAAAAAGCATTAGGGTTTGGATTACAATTTGAAACATTGCCAAACTTTACTGATGGCAAGACTGAATTCCCCTATGCCTGAAGATAATTCTCAAGCACAACTCATTTTTCCTTTTGGCAAAAAAAAAAAAACAAACCAAAAACCTGCACCTTTGATACAGTCACCTAAGAGAGCAGATCTATTTCAGTGTGAAGCTGCAGGTCAGCTCCAGACTACAGTGAAAAAAAGACCTAAGCTATAAAATCAATCATCTGCTTCAAATAAGTGTGAGGACACAGTTAGGATCAGACCTCAACAATCTGGAAGCTTTCAACATCTCCAAGACAAAGTTGCAGCGATTCCCTACTACTGAGATTTATCTTCACAGAGAAATGAGGGAGGAAAGTCTCTCTCCTAAAAGTGTATCTCTCCTGCCTCTGTTTTGATCACCAACTGCTATCTGAGTCCTAGTATTCTTTTGGCCTCCTTCCTTGGAAATGCAGTGAGGTCTCTGTGGAGTTCGCCTTGGTTCCCCTCTCAGACAGCTGTGATTAATTCAGTGTTCAAGCTCTTGAGTTAATTCTCTCATTAGATCACTTTCCTTCTTCATGGAATGATTATTCCCACGGGAGAAATGAGAAAGACTAAAACAATATTGTGCTAGTATCTGACACACTGCATCCAGGATGTTTATTTTAAATCAAATTGCCTGGAATTGATCCAGATCTATGGTTTAAACACAAGAATCTTCTAAGTGATGGGGAATTGTAGCCATGCATGTTGCACAACATTCTCCATTTCACAGGAATTCCTCCAAACTTCCTGCTAGGTAAGTGTACCTAGAACACAAACCTCTCCACACAAGTAGGTCAGGTGAGACAATCCTTTCATTGCTAGGGCATACTTTAGGAGTGGAAAAGGTTTTTTTTCCTTGTTTTATTATTTTTTATCACACACCAATCCCTTTTCCACCCAATGCTATTGTGAAGGTGAAGCCTGGAGCACACAGTATTGAAATATTGCCAGTGCTCCTGAAATCACAAGCCAATATCTGTGCATTACTCACTGGGAATGTCACATTCCCTCTGAAGGCTCCTGTGGCTCAGAGGTATTCCCCACTTTTCCTGCCTGGCTCCCCAGAGCATGGCTAGTCACTGGAGGGAGCAACACCTCCCTCAACTGGATGCCAGCACAGCCTTTGCTGCAGCACCTTTGGTGGGATGTGAATACTCAGGAGAGTTTCTCAATCCTCACTTCAAAAGTGCTAAACCTCTCTGGACTGACAACTCTGATATCAGGCTGTTACCTTAATGCCACCTTTACTTCAGGCCACATTACAGTGAAAATAGTAAATACTTAATTACGAATTTCAAAACTGACAAAGTAGTTCACAAAGGCTTCTAAAGAGGCGAGGCGAGGCGAGAGGCTTTACAGTTTCCTGAGCCATCAACAGTTCAGCTGAGAAATGGACAGAGCCATCATCATCTTGCTGGTAGCATGAAAACTTAAATGTTTTCACACGTTGTGGGGCTGCCTGTGCAGAAAGACTGTCTTTGGGGACCTCTCTTGTTCTCTGTGTTTGGGTCAATTTGAGTTCAGACCTCTACCCTACACACACACATACACATATTCATCAAGATTCATTAACCTTCACAGGAATGAAGGTAATAGCTCTTTGGGCCAGGCCCAAACCTGTCAAGAGAGAGTGTTCTCATGCCTGGCTTGAGTCTGGAAAATGTGTTATCTCCCTGTGAAGCATAACCCACTGAGATAGGAAACATTCAGACCCTGAAGGGAAGCTTCTTTATCCACTGAAGCTTATGTATCACGTGAAAGCATAAGCTGACAACAGGTTTATGCAGGTATCTAATTAGAATATAGTGTCTGTAGCTCATGAGAGGCTTTTGGCTGAGTAGACAAACACAATAAGCAGTTGTGATCATCACCATTGGGGTAATAATGGGGTAAACTGATGCTGTCTTTGAGAAATACCTTACAAGTAGCCAGGGAGCCTCTTCTCCAGGCTGAGAGTGTGAAGTCCAGCAGCCTGCCTTGTCTTACCCCTTCAAGGGGCTGCACAACAGCATCCACCAACTGTGCATCCACAGACTGCTGATCTGCATTGTTACTTTGGGCATGCAATGGCATCCAGAGTAAATGGGATATCTGGGAAAAACCTAGACCTTAACAGAGACAAGGTGTCTTGGAAGTGTAA
Source organism: Buphagus erythrorhynchus (assembly GCA_013400855.1). Classification (NCBI taxonomy): domain Eukaryota; kingdom Metazoa; phylum Chordata; class Aves; order Passeriformes; family Sturnidae; genus Buphagus; species Buphagus erythrorhynchus. The sequence goes on from VZTT01067848.1 coordinate 124,499, forward strand.
AAGATGTAGCTTAGTACACTACAGCTGCCTGTACTCCTCATGAACTCTTGGTAGTTCGGCACTTTTGCAATTTTGGCTTTCCTAGGAGACGTTTGAGTTCAAATCCTCATGGAATTTAGGGAAGTGGAGTAAAAACGATTGTGTCCTATGGAGATTTTGTGACTTCCACATCAAAACACAAAGTAAGTTCCTTTCCATTTTGGTGAGCTGTAGAACGCCTCTCCTCTGATAGATCCAGTGCATTACAATACAAGTAGCAACTACAGTGGGTTTTAGTAACAAAAATGGCAACTGTACCATGGAAAGGTTATTGCAGATGCCTTAGCACAGAGGGCAAAGTGCAGAGATGCAGTTTGCAACAGGAAGTGAAGATTTCATACCCACTAAAGTGGAAGAGGAATTAGACCTGGCACATTCTGGTTGCAATGGAAAGTGGCTCCCTATCACAAAAGATCCCATGGGATTTGATGTACCTACAAATAGTCAAGGCCTGAGTTTCATGTCTCCCCTGCAATAGGGAATTTTAGCAGCCAAGTGCGGTAAGGGTTTTAAATCAAAATGCAAAATTCCCAAAACTGCAGGTGTAATGAACAGGTTCTGACAAGAAGCAGTCAGGAAAACTGCACATTCAAATCAATTATTACTCCTTTTAGGTTTTGGGGTGCATGTTTTGTTGTTTTGGTTTTTTATGCTCTAAATGCTCTGCATCTATATCGAGTTCAGGGGAAACAAACAAACAAACAAACAAACTTAAATCATACTGTAAGAAAGGAGAGGTTCAGCATCCGCACAGACAACACCTTTCTGCCTCCCGATTCTGTTAATGTTCCAATACGTCACCCTGCAGTCCTGGTTTATTAATGTTCCGATACATCTCCCTGTGCTAACAGCGGCACCTGCAGGATTCGGGAGAAGCAGCACAGACACCTCCCTCGGCTCCGCAGAACATCATCCAGGCATCTGGAAAGGTTCTCCTGAGAACCCTTCAGCCAGGGAAATCTGAGCAGCCATGGGCCTCTGTGGGACAAGGGTTTTTCAAGAGAACAGCTGAATAGTTTTTTGTGAGAATCTTCTCACTGTTTTGGCAGGGTGGCAGCAGCACTTCTGTGCAGGTGTGGGCAGTAGGACATGCTGAGGAGCACAGGGCATGGCTTTTTTTGTCACCTATCCTACATGACAGTCAGCATTCAGCTGGCTTATTGGCAAATATATTTTTTAAAGTCTATTATATTAAAATTGAAGACATCTTTAATTCCTTCACTACAGTGACTGACATTCTTGGTGCTAGTTAATCAAAAGGCCTCCTCATTACACGGTGCAATTTTACATTGTTGAGGGTACTTTCAGACTTATTCCTGAAAGTCTACAGCATGTTTTGGGAGATTCACAATAGTATATGAGAGCATTAGCTTCATCCTGTACAGCTCCTGTGTGGCCACAGAAGACACCCACTGAGGTGGTGCTCTTTGCTGGGGGCAGAACCATGAACACAGCACAGCACAGGCCTTTGGGGCAAAATGGGCTCCCTCAGCAACGCTATTTTGTGTCCATAAATTTGGCGCTATGGTGTGAAATCCTAGTGCTGGCCAAGAGTCTAACAGCTGACATCAGCCAGCCAGCGAGCCACTGGCATTTAGGAGAATTCTAAGCCTTTTACTCACAGGCCACTTCCGATGAATAAAATGTCAGCACGAGAGGGGTCTGGTTTCTTTTACTGATGCATCAAAGAAAGAAAAACCTCGATGCATTTATTAGCAGAGCTTAAAATTTATAGAGTTATATCAGCATGCATCCAACTGTGTGTGCTTGCAGAAACCTTCTCCCTAGATCTATGTTTTCTATGGGTATTTTTTGAAGGCCAACTTGAAATGTAATTAGAATGTAATGCTGATGAAGAGAGAAACTAACAGCCCCCCGAGGGTATCATGATTCAGATTCTTTCCAGAAGTACATATAAAAGTTATTACAATGACATGCAGAATCATGAGAAAAGCCTGAGGGGCCATGACCATTGTAACTGTAGGCAGACGTGTTTTTCTTTCCCAGTCTCACAGTAAATAGATATGGAAGCCTTCCAAGTGGCTCTCTGATGTCTTTTTTGCTCTGGCTGGATGTTATGCTCCTGGAACTGTTGTGGAAAACTCCGGACGGATGTTTTTTTCTCAGAATTAGTGCCAGCTCTGCTGGACCCAGTGACTGCATGCATTTAACTCAGTATGTGATGTTCATCCCCCATCAGTGCTCAGGCATGCCATGACTCAGGGAATTACACAAAGATGGAAGCACACGCTGCCTCAGGATCAGTGCTGACCCCAGTGACCTACATGGTGCTGCTACAGGACACTGATGAAACACCTGTGCTGGAATGAAGAGGAAGGCCCACACATAGCATGACACTATGGACAAAGGGGGTGCTGGGCTGCATCTGCCTGTCACGCTCCTGGAACAGTTGTGGAAAACTCAGGAGGGATGCTTTTCTCTCAAATCCGTGTCAGCTCTGCCAGACCCAGTGATCACGTGCATTGACCTCAGTATGTGATGCTTATCCCCTGCCAATACTGGTCTGCTGCCACGGTCCCAGGCAGTGTCCCTGCCTCCCATCTCTGCTGTTCCCTGGGCTGGTGGCACTGCAATTTCTCCCCAACATAGCCATATTTCTCACAAGCACAGACTGAGGTGGACAGGGACCCAGTTTGCAAGAGCATGTCTAGGACTGAGGGACAGAGGTTATGACGGCAGTGACTAAGTGACTAACCTATTGCAGGACCAGTTTTAACCACAAACAAGCTCTTTGCAGAGCAGGAAGCAAGCCCAGAGTGGCCAGAGGTGTCTGTAGGGTCTCCTCACTTTAAAATGGACAATGAGGTGCTGGAGGATGCCCAGGAAAGGCAACAAGACTAGAAAACATGTCTTATGAGGAGCGGCTGAGGCAGCAGGGGGAGTCTCAGGAGGCTCGGGGGGGACCTCACTGGTCTCTACAACTCCCTGGAAGGAGGTTATAGTGGGGTGGGGGTCAGTCCCTTTTACTGTGCCTGCAGTGAGAGGACCAGAGGAAAGGGCCTTAAGCTAAGACAGGTGAGATTCAGATTAGATGTTAGAAAAAAAATTTTCACTATTCAGGTTGTCAGGCGGTGGAATAGGTTGTGGAGTCACCATCCCTGGAGGTGTTTAAGAGGCATCTGGATCTGGCATTGGGTGATGTGCTTTAGCAGTTCAGGGGTTACAGGGGCAGTGCTGGGTGGACCGCTGGAATGAATAATCTTAAAGGTCTCTTCCAACCTTGATGATTCCGTGATTCCCGCTGGGCCTCACGGGGCCAGGTGCCCAGGCAGGCGAATAGACAAAGGAGTGGTCAGAGGTATCAGAACCAGTGCCACCTCGAGGGCAGGGCGCTCGGCACACAGGGTGCTCGGCACATACGTCGCTGAGCACACACAGAGCCCCTGGCACACACGGAGCCCTCAGAACTATCACGGAGCCATCATGCACGCCCCGTCCAGGCAGAGCCGCCTCAGCGGGGAGCGCGCCCCCCCCCCTCCCCTCCACGCCGCGCCGGGCGGGCGGAGCGGGGCCTGTGCGCGTGCGCGGCGCGAGGCCGGCGCCGGGGGTGCCGGTGCCTCAGCAGCGATGGCGGCGAGTGCCGGGACGGGCAAGAGCGGCTCTGGCTCCAGCTCCATCTCCAGTTCCGAGCGGCACGCCCGCCTCCTCCTGGCCCAGATCAACCGGCTGCGCGCCGGGCACAGCTTCTGCGACGTGCGGCTGGAGGTGGGCCCGGAGGCGTTCTCCGTGCACCGCCTGGTGCTGGCGGCCAGCAGCCCCTACTTCGCGGCGCTGTTCGCGGGCGGCATGAAGGAGTCCGGGCGGGACGTGGTGCGCATCGCGGGCGTGGAGGCGGACACCTTCCACACGCTGCTCGACTTCATCTACACAGGTGAGGGCTGGCGGGGGGACGAGGGGCGGGTGCCCGGCGGCCGCAGGCTGGAGCGGGGCCCCGCTGTGGTTTGGTGCCCGCAGGGGTGGTGAGCATCGCGGAGCACAACGTCCAGGAGCTCATCGTCGCCGCGGACATGCTGCAGCTCACCGAGGTGGTGGAGCTCTGCTGCGAGTTCCTCAAGGGCCAAATCGACCCGCTCAACTGCATCGGCCTCTTCCAGTTCTCCGAGCAGATCGCCTGTCACGACTTGATGGAGTTCACCGAGAGCTACATCCACGCGCACTTCCTGGAGGTGCAGAGCGGGGAGGAATTCCTGGCGCTCACCAAGGAACAGCTCGTGAAGATCCTGCGGAGCGAGGACCTGAGCATCGAGGACGAGTACCAGGTTTTCACAGCAGCGATGCAATGGATTCTGAAGGATGTGGGGAAAAGAAAGAAATACGTCGTAGAAGTACTGGAGCCTGTTCGATTCCCTCTGCTACCAGCGCAAAGGCTGTTAAAATACATAGAAAGTAAGTGAAAGAAGGAATATCAGATGCATGTATGTGAGCAAACCATGTGTTGTTCAAAGTTCTGGGTTTTGATGGACTATTTTTTACCTTAATAGCACGATGAGTGAAAATATTTATAGTAAAAAAGCTCTATTTAAAAAAAAAAATAAGCACAGCTTACTTTAAAAACATGCTTTTGAAAACGCCTTATAAAAGTAAGCAACATTAATTTGTCTGCTGTTTTAGGAGAAATTAGTAATTTTTCTAGAACTGAATTGCTTACAGTTTGTTACTTTTCCCTGTACTTTTTAAAAATTCTGCTCATTTTATTCTTATTCTGCTTATGTTACTCTTTAAGGTATTCCAGATTTCAGTCTTCGGGTGGCCCTGCAAACTCTGTTGAAAGAATATTGTGAAGTCTCTAAGTCTCCCAAAGAGAACAAGGTCAGCAGTTTTCTGCAGGCTTCTAAAGCTCGTCCCCGGAGGAAAGCCAGGAAGTACCTTTATGCAGTAGGTTAGAATGTGGCTGTTTGAACCTTATAAAACAAATGAAGTAGTATCTCAGAATGTAGTACTGAAGGAGATACTCGAGGATTTTTTAACAATCATATATAAAGATAGCAAAACGTTTCATCATGGCTGAGTTACCATGTTAGCTGCCTTGATTAGAATTGCACAGAAATCCAGCATTCACATTTCTTGTCATTGTGACATGGCATTCAAAGCCCAGATTTGCTGTTCAAAAATAATTTGCCTTGGGTGGAAAGCTGCAAATCAGCACAGGATTTACCCAGGGTTCACTGCTGGAATGGTGTATGCAAACTCAAACACGTTTTGTTCTGATGGCTGAAGTTTTCTCTGTGCAGGATACTTTGATTCATATGATGGGATACTTGAAATTCCAAGTTTTCAGCAAAGCTGCAGCTTTATATTGGAAGGGAACATGTTTGTTTCACCCTGTGGGCAGTAGCACCACTTAGAGAGCAAAGGCTGTTGGCTGATCCTTGAAGTTTACTGAAAACATGAATTCTAATATTTGTAGTGTTGTGGCATCAGCTCAGCGCAATTTCCATGACCCTCAAGGCAACCATTCTTCCTTGTATGCTGGAAAAACGAAGCTACTTGTAAAAATCCAATTCCTTCTAGAAGTGGCTAATGGTTGTTACTGTAATATTTTTAATAGTTTAGATATAGGAACATGAGGATGAACAGGAAGCTCTTACTTGGCCTTTGCACTTACTTTGCAGGGGGGTACACCCGACTGCAAGGAGGGCGCTGGAGTGACAGCAGAGCCCTCAGCTGTGTGGAGCGATTTGACACCTTCAGCCACTACTGGACCACAGTGTCCTCTCTCCACCAGGCCCGGAGCGGGCTGGGGGTGGCTGTGGTGGGAGGAATGGTCTATGCCATTGGAGGTAACAGCTCAAATAAGCTTTCTTTCTTACATGAATGCTAGAAAACACACTGACCCTGTTAGGGATCCTGTGCTGGCCAGTTTTTACTAAGCTGCTCTCCCCTCATGGTGTATACTCACAGGTTACCATATAGATGTGTGCAGATACACTCAGAGATGTTGGCTGTTCTGTGGGCTTTGTGTACCACCACTAATGGAATTTTTTTTCTCACAGTCTAGCAGAAGCCCATAGCATAAAAGGTAGTAGCATAGGACAGACCACTTGTGCACTGCCTGCCTGGAAAGGCTCGTTATGTCTGTTTGCACAAGGATGTGATGAGTAGCTCTACCAGCCCATCACGAAAGAATGCATATGTAGACTGTTATTGTCACCACAGAGCTCATTCTTTGGTCTTGAAAACCCAGCCAGTTGTGCTGAGGAGTAAAGCGTGCAGCACTGTGGTTGTTTACCTCTCTGATGTTTTCAGTAACATTTCAGGGAACTATTGATGAAAGTGGTTCCTAGTGATGATTCACTTCTGGGTATAAATGAAGCTTTTGCTACATTGGCCATTTGGCCAAAAGATAAGTATTGTATTCAAATGTTGCCTGTCCTGGAAGAAGCTGAAGAATGTTTCCCTATCTGCAGTGCAAAACACTGCATTTCCCCTGACTCTTCTTGCTTATGTAGGTGAGGACAACTCAATGATTTTTGACTGTACTGAATGTTATGATCCTGTTACAAAGCAATGGACAACTGTGGCTTCCATGAACCATCCCCGTTGTGCCCTGGGAGTGTGCACATGCTATGGTGCTATCTATGCTTTGGGTAAGTTGTGGGGTTTTTCTAGGTGAAGTTAAAGATGTTAATTCTTAGAACTTGTAAATTGTTTTGATCTTAAATATTACATTTTGGTGATGCAAATTTACAAATTCAAGTTTCGAGAAACAGCTGTGTCCATAAGTATTAACATATATACTAAATCTCTGTGGATTAGTTATTGTTTAGTAATAATTTATTTCCATTGTAGACTGACTGCATGCTGATTTCAGAATTTGTCCTGAAACAGTCCACTGTATATCTAAAAATGCAGCTAATACACAACTTTGTGCCATTCAATTCCTTCCTGTGTTTGCTCTGATTTGCAGGAGGCTGGATTGGAGCAGAGATTGGCAACACAATAGAAAGATTTGATCCTGAAGAGAATAGTTGGGATGTGGTGGGAAGCATGGCTAAGCCCCGTTACTGCTTTGGGTGTTGTGAAATGCAAGGTGAATATTGTTAAGTTTATATCTCTAAATAGTTCCAACAGCCATTTGGATTTTGAAGCTTTATGTCATAGTCATGAATTCTTACCTTTGTCTTGTACTGAGCTGTCAGTCACACGCTTGTTTGTTGGTCTAATACTCTATTTTTAATTCTTCAGAATTCAAGTATTATAAAGTTCTCTCTCATCTTCTGCCTTTTATCCCACAAAAAGTTTTTGCATGGCTGCCAGTGTAGTTACGCAGCTAATCTTTTAGCAGTATCTTCTGATACTGCTTTTATTTATCTTCCATATTTGGGTTTGTATGTTTTTCTTTGTGACAATCTGAAAGATTGACTGAAGACTTGTCACAGGTTATTTTAAGACAGACATGTCTAAATACTTGGTCAATAAATGTGCTTACTAAGTATTTGATCCTGGCTAGGTCAGCAGTTGCAACCTTCTGAACTCCTTCCCCTGCACTTAATTAATTTTTGGTTTCCTCAGAGCTTCTAGTGCTCAAGCCTCAAGCTGCTCATGCAAAATCTTTATGTATTCTACTACTGAGCCAAAGGAGGATTTTTCTGTCATTCTTTAACCATCTTTATGTCAGGCTGAAACTTGTGTTGTGACAGTAATTTTCTGTCTGTATTTTGAAGCCTAAAGGAGGAGAAACTCTGTTTCTGCAGGTTTGATTTATGTCATTGGTGGTATCAGCAGTGAAGGAGTAGAGCTGCGTTCTGTTGAAGTCTACGACCCCATCGCTAAACGTTGGTCTGAGCTTGCTCCAATGGGCACCCGAAGAGCCTATCTTGGTGTAGCTGCTCTCAACGATTGTATCTATGCTGTGGGAGGCTGGAATGAATCCCAGGATGCACTTGCTAGTGTAGAAAGATACTCATTCGAAGAGGTATGGCAGAGTCCCTTCTTTTCATAAATGGAGATTGCGTCTGCTCTGTGTAAGATGCTATAGAGGTATCCCGCTTCCTTTCTTTAAAAAGAAAAAGCTGGAAATTCCATTTCCTTTTCACTGCTGGCTGGGTATCTTGAGTGAAACAAAGCGTTGGTGATCTCAAGGTCTGTCCTAAGTAGTTGTCATGGTTTAACTATGCACAGATATACTGTAGTTTGGTAAATACTTCTTAGGGTTAAGATGAGAGGATAGATTCCCCCCTGCAATAGAAAGCTCAATAATCTGAATAGAGAGAAAAAACTCATTGTAAAAGTAAGAGTTATCTTTTATTGCAAAATTTGAGGATCTTCTTCTGCATCAAAATGTAGTGGTGTTTCAGCATGACTAGAAGAAGATAAAAAAATTCTCCAGACTGTTATTGCTCATGTTTTTATGATGCTCTTTGGAAGAGTAGCTACTCTTAAAAGCAGAACATAATCCCATATGCCATCTGTTTTGCTTTTCAAATTGAATCTAGTTTTCCCGTTTCCCCCACCTTAAACTATACCATACTCTATTTTAGAGACTGACTGCATCTTGCAGTGACTGAAGGTGTTGTGTGCAGACAGTATGGGATCTGCTCTTTAGAGATTAACACAATTTGGACCCCTTGTGAGAGTGTTGTCATTCCTGTCTTGATAATCCTCTAGATACTGTACATATACCACATGTGAGCCTAAGAAGTGTATACATAGTGTTCTTTGTATATGTTTCAGTTCTTAAAAGTTACTGTATCAGAATCAGGGCATGCCCTAAAGCTATTTCTTGATCTTTCACCTCTTTGTTAGGAAAAGTGGGTTGAAGTTGCATCGATGAAGATCCCAAGAGCTGGTGTGTGTGTTGTGGCTGTGAATGGACTTCTCTATGCCTCAGGAGGCCGAGCTCCCAGTCCTGATTTTGCTGCTCCAGTAACCTCTGACTCTGTTGAAGTTTACAACCCTCACATGGACAGCTGGACTGAAATTGCCAACATGATCACCAGCCGCTGCGAAGGAGGGGTAGCTGTGCTGTAAAACACAAAGAAGAAAGCTCATTCAAGGAATGAGTAAATTATGTCTCCTCAGATTTTCTGTTTCATTGGCCAGAAACCTCTTTTAACACAGGAGCTTCAGTGGAGAATTAGATCAGAGGGATTTTCCTGAGCAAAAGGAAAAACCCTTCAAAGTAAATTGGCTTATCCGGTGTCTGTCTCAGGAAATATTCTGTTAAGAGTAGGAATGCCTCTTATAACTGGATTAAGCTCACTGAAATAAAAGGTGAATTTGCCCTGCAAAAATCTGAAGAAATAATTCCAATGGGTTAGAGACATTAATTAGGTTGTTACTGAGCTGGCACTTTAGCCAGACTTGCAATCTGGAAGTGGGTTACTGTCAGCAGCAAGGAGTTACCTGTAGGTAAGATCAGATAGACGATTTGGATGGCATTAGTTCTTTTTCTGGCAGAAAACAAGGAAGAGAAGATAACAGACAGGAAAGACTTGGTGCCTCTACTTATGACCTTGATGCATTTAAGCCTCTTCTCTGTTGCTGGACATGGTGGGCATTAAATATGAATTGGATCTTTACTTTCTGGCCACTCCACAAATTTGAATGGTGAGTGGATGAGAATTTCCTATTCTGGAAGGCTGTCCTCACAGTTCTAATAATGCTGTTCCCCTTCAGTGCTGGCTTTTCTTCTCAGTGGTGTCAGTGATGCCAGTAGAGCTCTTTTTTGTGTAAGTTCTGATGAATTTTAAATACAAATGCTATTCATTAGATTGGCTGTTCTGTTTAGGACTGCTCTTAGTATAAAAACACAGGGAAAGGCTTTTGCCTCCATGTTTTTTTTCTCCAGAGTCAAATGTTATTTTACCCTGTGTGACACGTGCTGAGACTTGGCACTGAATACTTGCTGTTTTACAAGGCACACTCCTTCACTTTCACTACATCTTGTATCCTGCCTCATGCAAATTTGAGCCAATGGAGCTTTTTGTGATAGAATTAGCTGCATTTAGCATTAAAGTGATGATATCAGTGTGCTCTTAAGGAGTTTGTATTTAGCTTGGATACACTTAGTAATACAATGCTACGAAGAGTTTGGAGTTATTTCTAGATTCATTTAATTAACGTATTTGAAGTTGCTTTTTGCACACTGTGGCTGCATTTTCAGCACAGCTGTGGATGATTTGGATGGAGTCTGAAGTGAGGCTGCTTGAATTTTGACAGACAGTGTTATTCTGGAACACAAAACCACAACTGGAATGTCACAAAACAGGAAGCCTGGCACTGTGTAGACAAAGGAGCTGTTTAGGTCAATATCCCCTGTGTGAAATTAACAAATTAATACATGAATAAATCCTCCAAGGTTTTTGTTACAGGTACCTTAATAATCTAGGTACTAAAATCTAACATAGGGTTGGGCTAAAACACGCTAGATGATGGAGAGTTTCTCTGATTATTCCATTATCTTGTGTGTGCTTTTACTTCAAAGAATTTCTTATGTGTCTGAATTAATGGTTTGATTTTTTTCAAGTATAAGCTTGTTTAAACTGTTTTTCATAATAAAGTGAATTTTCAGAACTGACTGGAATGCTCTTGAATAGGTTGCTTTCATAACTTAGTAAGCTATATTACAGCTACTTTCATATAATAGGCAATTTTTTCTTTTTATTGGAAATCATAGTTCCCAGTAGAACACCAGGGAAAGATTGGTTATAAACTGTGACTGTTTCAGTGGTGGAAGTAACACGCTTCTGCAGTAAAATATTCATGTATTTCTCTTCTCAGTGTAAAATCACTCAGATTTCTTGAGAGTCTTGACTGTCTTGCCAGCTCTATTCAGCCCTCTGTGGGACAAAATTAGAGGTAATAAATATTTCTTAGTCTTTCTTTTTATTATTTCAGGATCCTTCTTGGAACTGTTTGAGAAACACTACCTTAGCTGTATTTTATTGGTTTGTGAACTACAGGTTTACTTCTCATTCCTACCTGTAAACTTCCTGGTTTAATGGAGCTTGAGGGAGTCTGCAGTTGTTTGAAGTTACCTTCTCCAGGTTTTGTAACTGATTCTGTCATGTTTGAATGAAACTTCGAAGCTGGTTGATTATGGTCTCTGATCCTCAGCACCTCTTTTACCCAATCAAGACAAAGACAGGACTCTTCTCTGGACCCATATTAAAAGATGCCATAGCTAAGTAAGAAGGAATAGAAAAACCATTTTCATTCACAAACTCAATTTTATTTCCTTTATGTTCAGAAAGCTCTGAAATATATTGTTTAATAGGATACTTTCATAGTTCAGCATAGAGCAATTCATACCCATTATTGCTTCATATGTTGTTTAACATACAAATGTTAACAGATTGCAAAAGAGAGAGGCTGATGTACAGAGCTGCTGCTTCAACAACATCATACAAGATGGTTCCATCTCCAGGACTGGCAGGTTTCTTAAACATCTGTTCTTTGCAGAATGAACAGATAACAAGTTTTAAGGGACAATACGTGCTTTATTTGGTGTAGAACAACAATGAAGAATAGTGCTTTAACAGAACTGTGAGGATTATCTGGTCCTAAGATCACATGTAGATGTCATTTTCAGCTTTTTTCCTGCATCGTACAGTGTACTTAAATATTTCTGATAATACTTACCAGAAATATGCCCACATCCCATTTCATAGGTTTCTTGAGGTAGCTGACACAAAAAAGAAAATCAATGTGACTTAGGTTGTATCTTCCACTGTTCCACTAAATTACATGCTAGGAAGAATTAAGAGAGCACATGTTTCTGCAGTGGTTTCAGTAATGGATCCATCATGGAGGGTTTGCAGGCTACAAGTCCATTGGTACCTGTCCAAATATATGGATTCTAAGGAGAGGGAAGACAGAAGCTACTTTCAGTCCCATTATCTGATCCCTTAGTGCCAGCACTTGAGTCCTTGTGTCATAGCATAAGTTAATAGTCCTTTAATTTAGGAGGATAGCAGATCTTTATGGCTGTGTCACATGCAGCTTTCTTTGCCGGGCAGCCCTAAATCCAAACAAAACCTAGGAACAGGTGGCCCAAATAGCCTTTTTAATTTCAGTAAGCCCTTGCAAGAATTTGACTTTCAGTCTCCTGTGGTACCTTGTCAGCGATACAAAGCTCCCCATTCAGCTTTTCCCCATTCCAGCACAGCAGTTGAATGACACATTTCACGTGAGTGCTGACCTTGGCTTGCCACTGCCAACAAACCTCACCCGCCCTTCCTGACCTGACACTGCACTGAGCATTTCCTCACACAGCATCCCTGGAAGAGTCCAGGCTGGATGGGGCTTTGAGCAACCTGATCTAGTGGAAGGTGTCCCTGTATACAGCAGGAGATTGGAACAAGATGATCTT
>VZTT01067849.1:1621-73798 GCA_013400855.1 Buphagus erythrorhynchus
CCACCAGGAGAAAAACTCACCCTACTAGTGAAGCCTACATTCCCTCTTGCTTAATTTCTTCCAATTATTCTCAATTGTGCCCTCAGGAGTAGAGCTCTGTGAATAATTGATATTTTTTGTTTTGTTTTGTTGCCAAACTGAGGGGAGGGGAATTATTCAAGGTTGATTGGAAAGGAAGCACATTTGGTTTTTCTCACCATATAAAAAGCCCTTCTCCATGACATGTTTCAGGTCAAACAATACCGTTCAAAAGCACGAAAGCGTTTTGTAAACAGTAAAGTGTAACTACATGAAACCTTAAAGCATCATTTGAAATGTGATAAAGTCAAAACATGGCATTTAAAAACAGTGAACTGAGAGGTTTCAAATGCAGTGGTTTGGAGCAAGGGGTCAGATACAGATCAGAGTCAATCAAAACTGATGAGAATCTTCATTTCCACTCTCCACACGCATTTTCTAGTCAAGTCTTTTCCCCATTTTCCTTCACAGATCACCCAACTTGGCTATGATCTGACTCAAAGAACCCTGCCTTTGGTATTGGTTTGGTATTCAGCTCACAGACAGGTAGATTTATGCCCCTTTCTGAGCTCTCCTTAGCCAAGCTCAACCTCATTAGTCCTGCTCTTCTTTCAGCAGTCAGTCCCTTCTCCCTACTAATCATTTTTCTCTTTGTCTTTCTCTCCAATTCATCCTTTACCTCCAATTTATCAATATGTGCCTGGGCAGGAGGTGCTAACAATTGATTCCTGTGCTGACCTGCAAAGCTACTTTTCATAGATAGCTGGGTTTTGCTATTTTTCCTGCAATTACCATTTTTGGCTCATTTTTTTTTTTCTTTGCTTTACCAATCTCTTTGAAGCACATTTCAATGGCAAAGGTCTGTCTAGCCTTCTTCCTTCTTTTTTTTTTCCTAGAAAAATGGTAGGTACCTCATTTGTAGGCTTGGGTTGGAAAAATCTGCACCCAGAGTGCTCCAGCACTTTTTCATAGTTTATGGATATTTTACATTACTGTGTTCACAAGAATACCTGTTTCTTGCCCAATTCAAATATTCCTCAAATTTGCCTGAGGCAAAACCTTAATGCTTAATGCTTGGTACTTCCAAAGATTACTTAGAACACCTGCATGCATGGATGCCTGAGGCTGTAATAAAGCCAAACCTGTCTGGATGAAATATTGCAGGGAAAAACATTGGAGAGACACCAAATTAGAAAAAGGGAAGAGGAAGAAAAATTCTACCAACGTTTTCCAGCACATTCAAATGTCATCTGGGCTCTAAAATCCTCTCCTTCATGCCCATCTCCAGGCAGAATGATTTGATAAACAGTGAGGGATGGCTGAGGATTGCTCACTGGGGAGAGTTATGAGAGCCCTGTGCACGTTTCCATAATTCACCCGAGCAGAGCAATGTTTGCTGCCCCTCAAGGTGATCCAACACCCAGGCCTGCTGCCAGGGTTTGGTCCTTTCAGGAGCACACACAGGCTGATGATCAAAGTGCTCAGCATGCCAGGATTTTTCTGACTTTTTCATTAAGGAATGTGTTATCCCTGCTCACGTGTTTGTTCAGCACATATGCTTCACTGATTTTTGTTGTATGAACATACCTTGGCTGTGTCCTCAAAACCTCGTTACTGCCTGCTGAATATCCGTTTCAATTGGAATTTTATTCATAAATGCAAATTTGCAAACGTTGTTAATTGTGTGTCACGCATCAGAGTGATTACAACTCCATCTCCTCTGTTTTGACATAATGTGTATTTCATATTTTGCAAACCCACCAGCTTAGAAAATTCATAATAACTTTTCATTCATACAGAAGCAAATGTTCCTCATTGTTTCTAGAGCTGGTCAACACCTCCCAAGAAAGAAGACATCCTGCATTTAACAGGAATGAACTATAGTCCTGTATAAAAGCAGCAAAATATTCAATTTCTATCAGGAAACAGAAAATATTCTCCTGTTTAGTGAAGAAAATGCAGTAGTAAATTCACTTGTTTTGCATCGTCTGCAAAGAATTGATGCTCCAAATGTTTGCAACTATTATGTAATATTAAAGAGTAAATTAAAAAGATCCAATTAAAAGTAAGAATAAAATGTCAAGATTTGTACGATGTCATGTGTCTGGTCTTCATTTTAACACCTTTCTCTGTCATTTCACCTCTCCCATGTTATGGTTTTCTCTCTTTCCTACAATAATTCACCATTTCTAATTCTCATCTCCTTTCCTCAGGACTGTCCTTGTTCTGTTAAACAGTGGGCACAAAGAAAAGCAAGAAATGCAAATTTCCACTTGTTCCAGGTGAGAGTGAAGTTCCCTCTGCTGGCTATGACAGTGCAAATCTGGCAGTCCAAAATGCTGCCAAACCCCTCTTCCAGTGTTCCAGACCCCCTGCAATGAACCTGGAACACCAGGATTATGTCTTTGCCTGGGAATTGGAGCTTGAAAGTGGCACAAGGGTGTGCAGCTAAAACCCTGGTGATTTTTAATTCTCAGCAGCTGGATAGGTTGTTCAGCAGGGAACAAGCACAAGCATTGGCTGGTTTCTCACATGGAACCTGCTGATCTGCTTTGTGAAGTTTGGATTCAAAGATGTTTCTCTCCATGTGGGTATCCTTGCTGACACATCACAGAAAAGGAGATGCTTTATCTTCTACAAACATTTAAGTGCTTTATTCTATTGGGAAACCAGTTGGTGGTCTCCACTGCTGTTGTTTTTAATATTTAAATAATCAATCTTTTGGGTTTCTGAGTCACTGTTGTTTTGGCAAAAGGGTTTTGTGGAGCTGTGCCTTTCTGGGTAGCCTTGTGGAGCAGATTTCCCCCATCACCATTAACAGAGTTTCCTGCTTCATAGCCACTCAGGACTGAGGAGAAGGGGATTAAGGACAGATACTCAGCTGCCTCCCCACTCAAGTAATTTCCTCAAAACTTGCACAGTCCCTTCCTATTAAATGAATTGTTGCTGCACCATTTCAGTCCTGACATTGCTCTTCCCTCAAATTGTCTGCTGCTATTGGCCTCCTTGCTTATAGGTAAGTGAAGATGTCACCCAGGTAGAAGGTGGGAGGAGGATTGTTCATTGTGTGTTTTTGAGAGACATAGAAAATGCAGTAGTAAATTCCTAGTTAGGTTGAGCTGTTCCCTATGCTCTACAGAAATATCTACCACTGGCTGAAAGGCTCCAATTTAAAGCTGAGTGTTCTGTGTTTAATAATTAAATAGAAAAAAATAGACATGATTTCTCAAAATTCACCCATAGATACAAAATTAGACTTTATCACTGTTTCCACACTGCAGACCCCTTAGATGCCAGTAAAATTCAAGGCATGAGCTTGCTTTTTTCTTAGCTTAGATTGTCTACATGAGCTTTGAAAATGAATCAATTGTTTTTTAGTTATTTCTCTCAGGTTTTCCTCCTGTAGCTCCTTTCCAAATCCTTTCCAAGTTTGCCTTCGTGCTTTGTGGATAGCAGACATCTAAATCTGGCATGTTATTTCAAGCATTGCTCCAGACAGAACAGGAAGATGTAGAAGAATGGTACAAGGTAAGAACCCTTTTCCAACAGATCCGCTATGAAATATTCCAGGGAAAAAAAAAAAAGGGACAAAAAGGGGGAAAAAAATAGGGTTCTATTACTGCTCACAGAAGGCACTTGAGCCAGATAGACCTGCATGTGATTCATCAGGGCAGTTGAAATGTTCCTCTTGTTATTTTCTCTAATAAATACTTTATTTGGTGATTTATGGCAGATATCTTGTATCTCGCTGTTAGAAACCTATGGAGATTCGACAGTAATTAATCATGATGAAGAGCCTTGCTTCTCAGGAAGGAAGAACATGCAATTCTGCAGGCTGTTAGTCAATAAAGAAACACTTTTCAGGGATTCTTAATTGACTACCTTCATCACCAATTTACCCACAGAAAACTTCTGCTAAGGATATCTTGAAGGGGAGATTGACAAATCAGAATAAAAGAGAACTTATAAAATAAGATTCTTGTGATGAATTCCTCAAACCACTTCCCCACATGGCAGTGGGGTTTTGATGTCTAAATTTATAAATAAAATAAGGTTAGGAGATCTGTGAACTTGTTGTAAATCTCTACCAGGCTAGGAAGAATTTAAGAAACCTTTAAGGAAAAGTGCCAATGTATAGCAAGGAGGCCTATAAATATATCATGGTGGTTTAAAATATGTTGACTCCATAACTGTGAAATTCCCTGTTGCACAGATAAAACTCTTTAGTCTGAGTGAAGAGTAGAACATGGAAATTTATCCTGGGAACTTTCTCCTGATGAAAAAGTCTGTGCAGAATTTCTCAAGTGATGGGATGAACCCAGGGAAGCAGGGATCAAGAAAGATGTTCCCACACATTGATCTGTGAGACTGCAGAAGATCCTCACAAGGAAACTGAGAGAAATCCCATTGCTCAACATACTTAAATTGAGGCTGGGTACAGCAGCTGTTATCTATCTCTAGCACTGCAATAAAAAATAATAGGATGAAATCACCCTGGCACAGCTGGGGACATAAATAACAGTGTTTAGCTCTCAAACAGCTTAGAAGGCTACTGGTATATTCCAAACATGTTCCATGGGTTCACAGAGTGGGATGTATTGCAGGGACAAATCTGGGAGGGAGCTGGACTCCACATGGTGGTAAATGTGTTCCCTTTGGATGCCTGGACAGAGAAGATGTACCTTTATTTTTGTTCCAGTGGCTCCTTACCTGTGTCTCCAGCACCTACAACATCAATTCCCCTTTGTATAAAGTAACAAACAACCTGGTCCTGCAGCCTGTTGCTCCCTTCTCCACCTTCTAAACCCTTGGAAATGTTAGTGCTGTCCAGAAATCCTTTGTCTTGTTAGCTGTGAGCTTTAGAACTGAAATATTTCTTCTTTGGTTCCCATATTTTTCTACTGTTATGTGTGCCAAGGGGATAAAGACTGACAAAACCAGCTATGTTAAGTCTCTGATTTCTCAGGACACTCAAAAGTCTTCCATGGAAGGGATCCAGCTGCTTCTTTCAGGATATAATATCTGATTTCCATGGTCTGGACCTCCAGGAAAAGGTCAGAACACAGAATGAGCTCAATTGGTTATGGCATAATGTCGAGATGAGGATTTTCTTTACAAGGCTTAGTCCAGCTCTGGGAAAGACACCTTTATATTTGCTTTTCTTGTGCAGAGGGGAGAAATTCAAGTTGTCTGGATGTGAGAAAATAACATCTGTTTTTCAGCTGGTAGTGAGGGTTGGCCAGGTTTATGTGAAACATCTCAGCAGCTCTGCAGTTCCTCCTGCCCCTCTGTTTGGAGCTTGGCATTTTATGTCAGTGAAGGTGATGATACATGGCTCAAACTGAGGTGATGGAATGAAAATTGGGCTTTTAAACTTAACACCATTTCTTCTATTCCAATGTTCATAAAAACTGATTTTATCCTCAAGATTGCACTGAAGTAGTACTAAAAAAACCAATAAAAAGTTGAAAAGGTGAATCCTTTGAGTTAAAAATCACCAGCACAATTGCTGTCAAGGTAGAGCAAGCTCAGTAGGTAGTAGTAACAGCCTTCTTTTAACTCCACACAGGAAAACAATCTTTAGCATAATGATCTGGAAAGAGTTCTTTGGAAGCAATTGAGGATATGGATGTTTAGCTCTCTTAGGAAAGACAACCTACAGAAACCTTGTGGAAAATGTCTGAAACAGAGGTTTGAGCACAGCAAGTATTGTGGGGTATGGTGGGGTGCAGGCAGAGGTCAAACTGCAGGTCCATTTAAGGCAGAGTTTATCTCTGCACCAGTGCTGTTGATTTATTCTGGGGTTTTTTAATCATTCCCTTGTGAAAACCCAGGCACTCCTGAGCAGTGTTTTTGCAGCATTACTGAGGAAATGCTGCCTGCAAACATGGAGGCTCTCCAGGCTGGCAGGTGAGCCCTCGATCCATCCTTCAGCCCCAGGATGGCTCAGCTCTGTAGCCTCACCCAGCCCTAAATCCTGCCAGCCCTGTGGATTCCCCATGTTCTGCCTCAGGGAATTGCAATGGGAGGGATACAGAGAGCATGGCTGGCTGGAAAGGGCCCCCTGCAGCTCACAGGGATGGAAAAACTTTCCTTTCTGCCATGCCTGGGGATGCTGTGAGCCCTTCCCTGCCTTTACCTGTCTGGAGGTCTCAGCAAGAGCCTGGGAGAATGAGGTTGAGTGTCCTGTCCTACCTTGCATGATCTCAAACCCAAATCACAGAATCTGGGTGAAAAGGAGAAAAGAGATTTTGGGAGCTTTGGCTTTTGACTGCAGAGATGTGGGGAGACCAGAGAGACAGAAAAAGGCAACACCACGTGAAGCCACAGTCCATGTAATCACGTGAAAAGTGGGTGACCTTGCTCTGATAGTTGTTTTTCAGGTTATACAACTGCAAGTTCATTTAAAATACATATCTATATTTAGTTTATACATTTAACATTTACTTTATACATTTTGCATTTACACAATACATCTCCTGTGAGGGTGCTGAGCCCTGGCACAGGGTGCCCAGAGCAGCTGTGGCAGCCCCTGGACCCCTGGAAGTGTCCAAGGCCAGGCTGGACAGGGCTTGGAGCAACCTGGGATAGTGGAAGGTGTCCCTGCCCATGGATGAGCTTTAAGGTTGCTAAAAAACTTGATCCATTCTTTTATTCCATAATCTAGTCCTTGAAGGGGAGGTCAGTATCTTTGTCCCCAGCCTGAATTCAAACCCTAACCCTCTTCTTGAGGAGGGTCCTGATGGCTTCACACCACAATTACCATCCTTTTTCACCTTTTCTGGGTAATCTACACTCAGTTTGTGTCTGAACAGTGAAAACTTCCAGCAAAATGAATGAGGAGCTGCTCCTTTACCTTGCAGGGTACGACTCTGTCCTTGAGCACAGGGTTTGGAATCCAGGTGATGAGAAAAGAGAAGCACTTGATCTGTTCTGTTTCCTGCAGGTGCTCTGATAACAGAGCTGGCTTGTAAATACAAAGTGGAAACAACCTACTGTGCAGTGGAAAACTGGAATAACTCTCTGCCAAGCTCTGCAAAGGAAGTCCCTGCTTTTGAGAGAACAGATAATATTTGTCAGTCCTAAATAGGAATGATTTCCCTACAAAAAATATACTCTGAGGAATGGGGGAAACTTAAAGTAAACTGTTGCCTTCTGCCTTTTCCTCCATGCAGAAACTGATGGGTTTTAGCTCAGGATGCTGCTCTTTGAGAATCCATTTTTGAAATGCCTTGCTCTGATGTGCATCACAAACAGCACAGCCCGTGGAGCTGCTCCAGAGCCCTGGATGCTGCTCTGCCAGGCCAGGTGCTGCTCTCCTGCAGTGCACCTTGCTCTGCATCCACGTTATTTTGCTACAACAGATGTTTACAGCAACACAGAAGCAAATATTTGCCTTTTTCCCTTTCTTTCTGATTTTTTTTTTTTACCACAAAACAAAACCCATAAATCGTTTCCAATTGTTTGGCTTTCACATGTACATATACATATGCATATACACATAGACATATTCCCCAACATTTTGTGATTTTGCCTCAAAGTCTTCCAGAGTGTTTAATAAATTTTGAGCCTTTGCAGTGTGCCCTGGCTGGGATAGAGTAAATTGTCCTCCCAGTAGCTGGCACAGTGCTGTGTTTTGGTTCAGTGTGAGAATGATGTTGATAACACATGGATTCTTAGCTGCTGCTGAGCAGTGCTTGCACTGAGTCAAGCACCTTTCAGCTTCTCCCACCACCCTGCCAGAGCTGGCTGTGGGCACAAAAGCTGGGAGGGAACACAGCCAGGGCAGGCTGATCCAAAGGGATATTTCAGACCATATGGCATCAGTTTATTTTTATAAACTGGGGAAAGCTGGCCTGGGACCTCTGGTTGGGAACTGGCTGAGCATCAGTCTGTGGGTGGTAAGAAACTGAATTGTGCATCACTAGTTTAGATTAATTTTTATTATTATTGTTATTATTATTTTCTCTTCTTTTTCTGTCCTGTTATACTGTCTTTATCTCAACCCACAAATTTATTTTTCTTCCCAGTTCTCTCCTCCACCCCACTGCCTGGAGGGAGTGTGTGAGCAGCAGGACACAGAGTTAACAAGGAAGCCAAATTTCTGACCTCCCTTTTCATTAATGTGTTCAACTATGGCCTATTATACCTCACACAGAGAGGGAAAGCTCAGTTCCACAGAACCTCTGCATGGCTCGAGGGGAACAAGTTTCAGCTACCTCAGCTAAATGTCAGAGAGACTGAGCCAAGGTCCACCAACCTCAATGAGAATCTTTTTTTCCCTTGACTTCAGTGAGCTTTAGATGGGGAATTAAGCCTACCTGCTAGAAGCAATAGCAAATTTTCAAATCCTTCTTCAAAGCCATCACAGGGGAGGAACAAAGCCCCAGAGCATGTTAATGAGGATGGAGTGCACTTGGAAAAGCTGTTTATATTGGACTCTGCTCTCTTCAGACATCTCATACTTTCTGTAAGACATTCCCTTTCATTTCCATCCTCAGCTGCAGCTCACTTGTAATATCTGAGGCCCTTTTGCCCCTTGCTCCATTTTTTATGTTCCCATTTCAAAGATAAACTCTGTCTGCACCGTTTTTTTATTAAAGGTCACAGTCAAAGTTTGAAAGTTGGCCTATAAATTCCTTCTGGTGGAAAGTGGTTCTTTGTTAAGGCAAAGATAGAGAAATAACAAGTTCTGTGATTTAGGAACCACTTTCAGGGCATCTTTGGGACTTTCACAAAATTCTGGAGTCTGTAACACAGCCATGGGTAGGACAAAACAAGGAGACAAATTGAAAGCTGGATGATTGTGAGGGGTAGAAAAAAATCCTATTCCTCAGCTGCCACAAACAACCCCAACCCACAGACATTTGGATTTTTTTTTAATTGAAAATTTTCTAAATATCCCAATTCTTTGGTCATGTTTGTGAGCAAATTACTTCTCTGGAGGGGAAGAGCATGGTTGCCAGTACCTGTTTCACATTTAATTCTCATCTGAATCTCCAAAGTACTTGTCAACATTGTTCTTCTGACTCTGCCTGAGGGCCTGAGTCGTTCACATGGAACACCCAGGAGTGTGTGCTGGATCCAGGTCTGGGAGTTGTTCTCCTGGAGCAGGGAAGCAAAGAGCAATCTCACAGGTTTGCAGTGTGAATAGGAGATCAAAGCACTTGAGCAGAAAAAAGAACCCCACAAATAACCCCCTTGAACCCAAAATGGAATTGCTGCAGCACTTCTCCAGGTTCAATTTCATCCTCTGCTTTCATTCCAACTTTCATCTCCTCTGAGAACACTCTAAAACCACCAGGGTATAAGTGGAGAAACACAGCAGAGTAAGAAAGGAAGGTTAATAATTCTTCTCACTCAGTCTTGCCTTCATTCAGTAGAGAGCCCAAAATTATCAGGGTGTATTTTCCTGAGGGGTTGAAATATTTTTTTTTAGTGCTGAACTTCCCTGTGATCCAAAGAGAATTCTAATTTCACAAAACAATTTAAGATCCAGAAGGAATCAGAATATTGGAAGGGACCTTCAAGATCATCCCATTCCACCACCCTGCCATGGCAGGGACACCTTCCACCATCCCAGGTTGCTCCAAGCCCCATCCAACCTGCCCTTGAAGAATGAGTGGCTGCTTTTTCTGGGATTTCCCAGAACAGAAAACATGCCAGAATTCGATGATATTCCAAGGATTTGGTGAAAGCTTCAATGAGCCTGTCCAGCACCCAGATCTGGTACTTGTAGCACAAGATGTAGTGGTTTCAATCTGAAAGAGGGTAGATTTAAATTAGCTAATAGGAAGAAATTCCTCCCTGGGAGGATGGTGAGGCCCTGGCACAGGTTGCCCAGAGAAGCTGTGCTTGCCCCATCCCAGGAAGTGTTCAAGGCCAGCTGGATGAGGTTACCCTGATCTTATTATTTTGGGGTTGGTATCTGGCCTAAGGAGCATTTTATTTATCTACATTAACTTTAAAACCCTTTTCACAGCCAAACCAGCAAATATGAGCTTAGCATGCTTGAGAGTTGGGCCATGTGGGAAGAAAGCAGAGTTTTTCTGGAGAAGATCCATAAGACAGTGAGGCTCCTTCTGTCCTGGACCCCAACCAAAGCAGCTGCCATGCACCTGGCTGTTCAAGAGCCATTTAGGCCAGGGGATGAGCCAAAAGACTGTCCACAGCTCTAAAGTAAATTGCCAGCGTGCTGCTATCCTCACTGCTTGCACCAGAGCAAAGTGCTGGGCTGAAATTTTTGCAGGGTGAAGGATTACTCAGATACACTTTCCCTGAATTTTTTATCCCTTGCATGGAGAGCTAAGTGCAAATGTGCTTAAAGCAGGAAAAAAAATAAAAATGATCTGATGAGTAATTCCTGCTACAAAATGAGAAAACAATAGCACTTCCCACTCTCGTGTTTTGCTCTGTGGGTTTCCTCTACAGGGCAGAATTAAACCCCCAGCAGTTCTGCCTAATGATGATAGCCACACAATTAATTTCTTCAGACTGGCACTTGCAATTACATTCAACTGAAGGTCTGACATGGTTAATGAAACCATGGGAAAATGCAATTCTCAGAGTCCTAAACCACACAAACACAGATTGATGGTATCAGAGGGAAATGAGCCAAATTCCTGACAGGACACACAAAGACATAAACACCAACACACATGTATTTTCCATGGTGGTTTCTTGTGATAAAGAGGATTTGAATTCTTCAGAAATTCTACACAGATATTTGAAAATAAATAGAAGTGGTATTTGTGGTTTCAGTCGTCACGAGAGAAACAAAATTGCTGAATAATTGACAGAATAATTTAACAGGGAGGCAAAATTGATCAAGGAGGTATTTTTATCCTTGGGAAGCAATGGGATATGTGTAAGGCCACTGCTGTGTGGGATTATTAGGTGAAGAAGTAATAATACACTCTGTTGTCCCACAATGCTATGGATCCAACACAAAGCCTATTAAAGTCTATGCAAATGTTTCCATTATACTCTGTGGCCTCCCTGCTGATCCACAAGAAAATCTGATTACAAGTTCACAAAAAATAAATATTCCCTCTCCCAAAAGCAGCTTATTCATAGAATCATAGAATAATTAGTGCTGGAAAAGCCCTCAAAGGTCATTGAGTCCAGCCATTCCCTCAGCACTGCCAAGGCCACCACAAACCATGTCCCCAGGTGCCACATTTACACTTCTTTTGCACATTTCCAGCAACAATGATTCCACAACCTCCCTGGGCAACCTGTTCCATCTGAATCTGCCCTGTTTGAGCACAGGCATTGGAAAACAGAATTCCAGAGCTGGGATAACCCAGGACTTGAATGGATCTGACTGAGAAATGTTGGCAAATGTGCTCTACACCACAACTTTGGATTTAATTTGTGCAGATGGAGGTAAAAAAATCATTAGCTGTTGACAAATAACTGTAGGACTACATGAAAATGAGCTCAGGGGTCTCAGTGCAACTCCTACATCATAATCTGCTAATAATTCTTACACCTTCCCGGTCCCCAAGCACCTTGTAATCTTTATAATGGGTTTATAATACTTCTGTGAGACAGAGAGGGGCTATTTCATTCATCTTCACAGGTGGAGAGCATGGTTTATGACAATAGGTCTCCACAAATCAAGGGATGGCTCTGGAAAAGGCTCTGGGATTCAACCAAGCAGCACCTAATTCCTGTATAACTTGTGCTTCCTTTTCCTGTACATGACAGAGGAGCTCCAGCAGACTGAACCATGAGATACAGACAACACAAAGTAGAAAATGTGTAGGAGATCTGTGGGTTCACATGCCCCTTATGTTCAATTGCAATTTTCCCCTTGGGTTTTGTCTTCATTTGAGCAACATGGAGCTCACCAGAGCTCACAAAGGACATAATCCAGCTTCTTCCAAGAAACTCCCAGGGAGTTTCCTGGAACCAAAGCTGATTTTCCAGTTAAAGACATTGTGGCAACCACATGTCCTTTTGCCCAGGTGACTTTGCTCGGTGCTTGCTCAGCTGTCAATCTGAAGCTGCTCATAATTTTAATTATGAAGGAAGGAAGAAGGGAAGATCCCTCTGCCGTGCTCCCAGCATCACTCCAGTGCCTGACAGGAGCCTGGAGAAATTCAGTGTGTCTGTGTCAGCCCTGTGCACTGAGACAGCAAGATCAGACTTGACAAAGCAGCAAGCTGACATATCAAGGCAAAGAAGACTCAAGGACAAGTTTACCACCTTGGAATGTTCAAGGTCAGGCTGGATGGGGCTTGGGGGAGTCCAGGTTAGTGGAATATGTCACCTGCCATGGCAGGGGGGTGGAACCAGATGAACTTTGAGGTCCTTTTCTAACTGAACCATTCTATGATTCCACATTTTTTTGCGAGGTTTCAATTTTTCTTCATCTTATTCATTTTTTACAGTATTTTTCTACTTCATGAGACAGTGCAAAAGTCCCTGGAAAGCAGCATAGTGCTCTCTCTCACTTGTTACTTATGGATCTATTGCTTGAACTGTTCATACAGAGAGATTAATTATTTTTCACTCTCTGAATGAAGTTCAGGAGAAATCTATTGCCTAATACTAACAGGAGCAGGAACAATGATGCTTTTATTGGGATAGGCCTGTCCTGGGAACCCTTCCAGAAAGAAAATCCTTTGAAGAAAGTCACATCAGGAGGAAATTATATTCTATTTATATTTACTGTACTATTCAAGGCAAGGCTCAGAAGGCATGGAACACTGATTTACCAATTTATCAGTGGTACCTGAAGTCACATGGAACCCCTGCTTGGCTGCAGTGGGATGATCCCTTGTACCATCTCTGGGCCCTTCCACTTTGCACTTAAACAGAGCCTTTCAGCAGCCTCACCTGCTAGAAGTAGGGTTTAGGTTAACTCTAAGGTCTGAGTCTGTCCAAGGGTCATTTCTGGCCTTGTGGAACCAGAATCTCTCAGTGTTATTTTACAGATTGTGCACCTGACATCTGGTCTGCTCAAGGGTGGCCAGTTTGTGCATATTTTATGCTGCAGTGCTGTCAAATCCTAATAAGAAGTGACAGGATTCCTCTATATAATTTCCATTACTGTTTCCTTCTTCCAGCCCTTGTCTCATCCCCTTTTTTTCCTTCATCCTGAGCTTTGTTAGCCTCTCTTGTCTCTGTGCTATACCTGTTATTTTGAGTTATGTCCATCCTCTGTAATTGCTTCTGAAAGGCTGAAGGTAAACACAGAAGAGCACACTGATAAACAAATGCTGTAAGAAAGCCAAGTATAATAAAAGATAGCAGCGTGGAGCAATATTTGGGAGTAGGATGTAATTTTAAAGGTCAATAATGCGCCAAGGAAATTTTGCCTGGAGCACATCTTGCATTGATAACAGAGAGCTGCTATCTTAGGATTGCTTGGCTGCTAAATGAGTTTAACAATCTACCTCTGAGTTTATCTTCTTATCTCTCATTGCTTCAGGCTGGCTCCTCTTTCTTTCTTTCTTTCTTTCTTTCTTTCTTTCTTTCTTTCTTTCTTTCTTTCTTTCTTTCTTTCTTTCTTTCTTTCTTTCTCTTTCTTTCTTTCTTTTTCTTTCTCTCCATCTTTTCCCCTCTCTCTTTCTTTCTTTCTTTCTCTGTACCAGATTTATCCTGGCTTAGAGTTTCCCTTAGAAAATCTTGAAACACATCTCTACTACTTACTAAAATTATTTTTCATGTCAGGCCTTCTGCAGGAAACACTCAATGAATCAGTACTGCTACAAATGAGAGCAGGTTTTTAATTTCCAGGTTGTGCTGCCTGTTGGATAAAGATCTGTATCACCACAGCTCGAGTTTCCACTACCTCTGTTTCCCTCTGATCTGAGAACAAACTGCTCTGACTTTCTGTGTTCCCATTGTGGCAGGTTCAGCTGAAACCTTGCACTGAAATGGTCACACAGAAACCAGTTTCTCCCTGGGGGTTTTGAGCCCCACAGGGATATTACCAACAATCCTAAAAGCAAGTGAAAACATGAATTCAGGAGAACACAGTGGCTTTTTAAATGTTGCATTACATTGTAGTAAGTTCTAAATTTTTCAGAAAGCAAAGCCCCTGACTATAGAGTTATGTTTTTCAGCAGTCACTAAGGATTTCTATATTCTTCATTTCTAAGCTGACATCAATTTTGTAAGGTAGCTGCTCAAATCCCTATTTTTGCCAATTGAGCTGTTCCAATTACGTCTTGAAAATCACTGATTGCTGCTCCAAATTTGGCATCAAACACCCTGATACCCTGACTTAAAGAAAACCTACAGCTTGATCCAAACTTGTTAAATTTGTAAAATTTTAACACTTTAAAATTTAAAACATCTAAATTTTGGAATTTTCACTTTAAAATCCAGTGCAAATACAAGTGAAGGGTGACAATAATCTTGATACACCCAAGATTTGCTGTCTGCATGGACAAACTCCCACACTGACAAATGGGAAGGAAAGATGGTTTAGAAGAGCAGGCTCTGCCTCTCCCCCTTGTGTGGTCCAGTGCAGCTTGGTTATCATCATGGAATCACAGAATATCTGGAGCTGAAAGGGATCCATTAGGTTTATCAAGTCCAAATCCTGGCCCTGCACAGGACACCCCAACAAGCCCACCCTGTGCCTGAGAGCATTGAGGTTTTTGTAGGGTATCCTATTCAGTCCCAGATGAAACCCATTAATCTCATTATTTATAAATGACAGCACAAGCTGCAATAACCTGTGGAATTTTGTTCATGTGGTCATACAGTGCTCCCCCTGTGCAGTCCAGGATAGAGGAACTGGAAGCAGAACCTCTCCAGCAGATCTTTGTCAGGCTCAGTGTTCATAGATCCCAGATAAATCATGATGGTCTTCTTGCCCCAGTTGCAAAGAGATAATGGGAAATGATTTGTGGCTTTGGCATTTACAGGCTCTTGAGCTATAATAACACATATTTTGGAGACTCAGTCCTGGGACAGGCTTTGTTCTATGGGCCAGGCTCCCAGCACGAGGCTGTAGATGCTCACAGGCAGACACATCTGGGGCTGAGCAGAGGAACTGGTGCTCCCCTGCCAGCTGCTGTGTGGGACAGGCTCAGCATCACTCACCCAGCAGCACATGGCAGGGTTTGGATCCCCTGTGTGAAATTAGTGCTGTCCATGAGCAGATCTGATGCTTTATTATCCCTAAGACAAAATCAGCAGAGTCTGCAGCTCCATGGGAAGAATTAGGCATGGTGGGGGGTAGATGTCTTTTTAATGAAGACTTAAGGCAGAATTCTGATCCAATTTTAAAATACCCCTCCATAAAATATTAAACCAAACCTCGTTATTATTACAAAGTTTGAGCACAAATGCTACAACTTTCCTTGGGGAGATTTGTGAGATTTTTCCTTACACAGGGCTGGGATGTCTCTGAGCCTCTTCTCAGTCTTCCCCAACCTTATTTCTGAAAAAGATCAGGAAGAGACTGCATGTGCAATATATAGTTCTTTCCACATTTGACAGACGAATGCAAAAGGCAATTAATACCATTAGCTGCAATTAATAGTGCTTAAAGAACAATGCCCAGGAGGCAGCTGCTTATGGATCTCAACACAAGCTGCTGATTTTAACAAAGAAGAACTATTTCCTGGTATTAACTACTTATGTGTTGCTCTAGGTACTTTCTCTCTTCCCTTGCAGTGCAACACATACCACAAGGAGGAGGAAAGCCTTTAATTTTTCCCTATCTGGAGCTCTAATATTAAGGCTCCAGCACTACTAATAGGTTAATGTTAAACTTTGGCAGTTTTCAATTATCCTCATATTGAAGCTGGAAATGTCCTGTGCATACATCTTATTGCCTCACCAACTTCATTTTATAGTTCCATTTTTACTTCAATAAAACTCAGCAAAAACCCCTCTGGCTTTATTCGTATTGTTTTTCCCTCTGTTAGTTTCCAAGTAATGTGAATGTGACTAAAAGCACTGAATTATCACTCACTGGCAAATCCCTGACAGCCACCAGTTGGGCTCTCAGTCCATCTCAGTTGCACAATAAAACACACTGGCTTGAACAGCTTTTGGGGTGGCTTTGCTGCATTATTCAGTTTGGCTAAGAATATTCCAGCTATTTGTAAGAGGCTGGGAATTAAACCAGCATGTTATGCTTGTTAAGGATGTCCTTGTAGGATATATCCCTTTGAAAGGACTGGAATGCTTCATTTCTCTAATATTTCATGGTATAAAATCCTTGCTGTTGAATCCAAACAGCCAGTGCCCCAAACTTTCCACCCAAATTTCCAATTTATAACTTCCACTGTCCCAGGTTGCTCTGAGCGCTGTCCAACCTGGCCTTGGACACCTCCAGGGATCCAGGGGCAGCCTCAGCTTCTCTGGGCACCCTGTGCCAGGGCCTCCCCACCCTCACAGGGAAGAGCTATCTGCATTTAATTAATTAATTGCTCTAAAGCAACCTGCCTTACATGAGTCAAGGTTCATCTTTTCCCTCTTTTTAAATCAGTCTCTTCACTTTAATCAGGTCCTTCCCCCAGAGGGTGGCTGGGCACTGGACAGGCTCCCCCTGGCAGTGGTCACAGCACCAAGCCTGGCACAGTTCAAGGAGTTCATTTGGATAATGCTCTCAGGCACAGGGTGGGATTGCTGCAGGACCAGGAGTCAGACTCAATGATCTTTGTGAGATCCTTCCAACTCAGTATTCTGTGGTTCTATGATTAAAATCATTATTCAGGCTTGTTTCTGGGCATGATTTGTTCTACCTCTTCCTAAGACAGGACTATTTATCTTCCTTCATTGTCATTCTGAATAAACAAACCTAACAGCTTTAATAGTTATTGGCAGTTCAAATTTGCCTAAACACAGTCACATCTATAAAAATCAGCCAAATACTGCTTTTCCATGTCCCCAGATGTGTTTCTTATCTCTCTTAACTGTTTGAGGCCAGGCTGAAATAAACATGTGCTTTGCTATTGAGTCCAAGAGCCTTCAGTTTGGCTGTCACTACATCACATATTCAAAATGTAATGACATACTCACGCCTTTACCACAGGGCTTATCACCCTTCTCTCTCCTCTCTGTATTTGTGTAATAGGTTCTGCACCAGTGTAAGATCGCTGATGTTACCAGGCAGTTGTATTGAGCTGTAGGGACAGAATTCCTCAGAGGGCAGAGATGCTCTTGGAACACGTGTTTATTGTGAGGGTCGTGGGTAAAAGGGGGCCCTGCTGCCAGCACAGCTGATATCAGGGTCCCATGTGGCCAAGAGAGAGACTTCCTGTTACTTTGTGGTTTTAGCTCATTTTATGTTGAATATTTTAATTTCTAGTCACCAACCAGTACGGGACACACCTCTCACTACATTTATATGCAGCTTATAGAAACTACTATAGTATCATTTAATCTACTTTCTAAGTCTTAAAAGCTACCCCCTAATCTACCTTTTCCCTGATACCTTGGTGGGCTCCACCCCTTGGGCTCTCAGGTGTCCCTTTGTTAGCTATTGCTCAACCCACCTTCAGCTAATCGTTGTCTTCCTGCTTGGCCATGCTTTACATTTCAAAACTAGCTACCATCTCTATATCATTCACAGGTTTTATATTTTCAGAATCTCTTGCTAAGCAGTCATATCTGTAAGCTTTTCCTGTCTCATCTTTCCCCACACACCAGTTCCCAAACCTAAAGAAAGATAGAAAGAGCAGGACTCAGCCAACACAGAGAGCAGCTGCCCGTGACAGCGAGCTGCAAGGGGGATGCAGAACCTGCAGCTCTGGGGAGGTGACCTGGTCCTTCTGCTGCCACACCTGGGGATTTCTTCCCTTGCCTTTTCAGTGCCTCAGCCTGGCTCCCACCACACAGCTTTGCTGCCTTTTTGCCAGGAATCTTCCCAATGAGGCTCTTTGTCACCCTGTGCCAAGGACCCAAGACTCCCTAAAGACTCTCCCTTCTCCTTTTCTGACTGACCTTCCCTTCTCCCTGTCCAACAGAATGAAAACTCCAGCAGTTCCTTGCTGTATTTACAGTGTCATAAAAGATATCTTGCTGAGAGACATCCATTCCTGGTAGGATTCTGTTTAGGGTAATGGGAATCCATTGTGCAGGAATACAACCCTCTGATTTTTATCTTGTGCCCTTGTCTTCCCTTTGTGTCTCACAGCACTTTAATTAAGCTGCAATTTGGAAGCTCTGTAAGACAGGGATATATCTGTCTTTTGTCCCATAAAGCAGTTTATAGAATGTCATAAAGGCAGAAATTTTGCAAATCAATCTGCTGGCGTGTCACCAATACGCTGGAGGTGAGGTAACAGGGAGCTCAGGAAATGCAGAGCTCAGTGAAATCTGCCTGGCTTTATTGGGATTTGTTAATATCTCTTAAACCCAGAGCATTCAGTTCACGCCCATCTGAAGGACTTTCTAGGACAGAGCTCGGCAGACTTTGAAAACATATTTTCATCCCTTCCTTATTAATTCCATCAGTGGCATTGTGCTATTCTCAACAGCAGCTATGATTAGGTTTATCCCACATTAATCCAGAAAGGGGGAACTAGACATTAAAAATGTACTAACCTTCTCTTGAGATGATAAGGAAGGAACTACATAAGGAATAAGGCAGCTGGAGAGAGGAAAAAATATAGGAAGGGATATTTTAGTCTAAGGAAGAGCTTTAGGAAATGTTTAAGACTACATGGGAATAGAGATCTACTGGAAAAGGATAAAGGCAGAAAAAAACCCAATCTAAATTAGGAATTTAATTTCAGACTAATGGCTTTTACATGACACTTGACAGAAAAACTAACAATTCAGATATACATTTTTTTTCTTATGGGAAAATCACCAGAACTGAGCTTGAGACAATTCAAGGGTGCAGCAAATCCAACCACCATCACCTCCAAAAAGCTGCTGAGAGGGGACAAAATGTCCCTCACCTTTCTTCTATTTGAATTTTTTTACTTCCACTGAGACACAACCCCAGTCGTGTGACATTTTGCTTTGGAAAAGGGAAACAGAAAACAAGCACAAGAGGCAGGGAAAATCTGTGCATAATTACCACTGCATTGGGCATTTAATTTATCACCTGGGATATCTCTGCATGAAAGCCACCATGCTTTAACTCAACCCTACATGCTCTGAGGGCAAAGTAAATCTCACATGGACAGAGAGCAGACCCACAGCTACTGAAGTCCTGGAGGCAAGATTTAAGTTCTGTTACAGAAAAGGGAATGGAACTTTGATTTTCTGATCATCTTTGGCTCCATAATACTTTCATAGTTTCCTTATCACACAGACCAAAGCTGTCTCATAGGGTTTATTTTGCTTTATTTGTTGTTAATATCTGTATATTCTACCAGTTATTTTAGCCTTGACTCACAATGTATCAATGGCAGAACATTTCATGGCCTTCTTTGAATGACATTTAGCACAGTGTAGAAATAACATGAATTTTTAAAAATCATAGCCACCTCTGTGTCCTCTGGTTTGTTTTGATCCCTCCAAAACCCTCTTTCCTTTCCAAAACTATCTGCCCCATTGGGTGCTACTGAATAGGCAAATTATAAAAAGTTTTATTTATTTTGCTTGAAAGAGTCAAAGGCAATGGGAGTGTGGGCAAAAGGGAGGTGAAATTCAGGTTGCAGAAGTGATATTGCAGCAATTAAAAAGGAGAGGAGAGCACGAAGAATTGAATCTCCAAAGAAAGGAAGGAAGGGACACCTTTAAAATTAATTAGCAATTTACAAGAGCCTCCAACCCCACTGGTAGAATTAAACATGTTTACTCGTTTTCTCAGCATGTGTGTGTTCTGGGGAGTGACACATTAATTAATATTAAATATCTAGCCCATGGTCTGCCTCAGCTTTCAAGGCACATTATAAATATTGGCAAGAAAGATCATTAAAAACAACACAGATCGAACGTTCAGCTTGATTTGTAGAAATTGCCTGGTAGCAAAGGTGCTGCAAAGATGAATGAGTTTGTTAAAAGGGGAGAAGATTTAAAATATCAATTTGTAAGGAAAAAAATAGCTCCTTCCTCCCTCTGCAATGTGGCCACAAACACACACAGAGCAGAGGGAAAAAAAAAAAAAACCCAAGTTTCTCTCATTACCATGAGAGGCTCACAGAATACTGAAAAATAGCATGTGTCCAGTTCTGTCTCTTGACAGGAATTTTTGGAGGGCTGGACCACAATTACCAGCAATTTCTGACTCCTCTATCATCTTTTCTCACCTGCTGCTCTCTGCTCCACCACACACTGACCTGTTTCTACCTCTTGCCCCCTCTGATGGGCAGCATGGAATCCAGCAGTAGGATGCAGGAAACCTGCAATTTTCCTTCCCTGGGGCAATGTGGAATTAGAACCCTTTTGGTTTAGGATATTTTAAATCAGGTGAAAAAGCATTTGAAACATTGAGAAGGGAATTTTCAGACCAACTGGTAGACTTAGAAGAACTTGTACTTCTGACAGATGGGAGGAATCTGTAAAGCCAGATGTTTTAACATCTCTGATCTTATTTTGAAGATCTTCAGTTTCATAAGGCTGAGAGTTATTCAGACTCAGAGTCATAGAATTACTGCATCAGAGAATCAGAGAAAGGCTGACTTTGAAAGGAACCTCTGGAGGTCTTGTTGCCCAAATTCTCTGCTCAGGCAAGGTCACCTAGAGCCAGTTGTCCATGACTGGCTTGGGAATGAGATGGTCTTTATGGTCCCTTCCAACACAAACCATTCCATGACTCTTTAATTTTATGGTTCTTTAGTTCTATGATCCTTGAATTCTATTATTCTATGTTCATAAACTGTGGGGGACTATTTTTGTTTTAATTATTATTACACAGATTTCATATAACAGACTAACATCTTGTAAGGTAACATTAAGCAAAAATTTTGTCAGTTTAAGACAGACCAAAACTCCTTGTTTAAGAAAAACATGAAAACCTGCACACCCTTA
The DNA here is from genome assembly GCA_013400855.1 of Buphagus erythrorhynchus. NCBI lineage: Eukaryota > Metazoa > Chordata > Aves > Passeriformes > Sturnidae > Buphagus > Buphagus erythrorhynchus. Next base: position 22,541 of record VZTT01067849.1, read on the forward strand.
TTCTTTTCATTTATGTGTCATCCTTACAAACTTCCATTCTTTTCTCCATAAATCTCTCTTCCTATCTTTCTAATGGGTTTTATGAAAGTAGCATGGTATGTAAAATATGGATTTTAGTACCATTTGGATGATGTTTCTCTTCTCCTCTCCTCCAATTTTGGGACAGATATTTTACCAAGACAATGTTAAAATAACACAGATCTTCAGATGACAGTCTGGCAATAGCTCAAACTCTGGGAAGGGAAGACACAGAACCCTTTGGGGAAGCTGATGAAAATGCCAAGGATACAGAAGGAAAAAGATAACATCTTCATTGCTGGAACACACTCACCAGTTTTGCTGTGGATAGAAATGATTGCATAGATGTTGGACATCACAGAGAAAATGGATGTGCCCACTCTGGAATCTCACTGCTTTTAAAAATCATGGAAGTTTTATCACAAACCCAAAATCATCCATGATTTTGACGCCAGTGCTCAAAATGCTGCAGCAAACCCCACAATCGATAGGATGGAGAGGTGAACCAATCCTTCACAGCAGCTCCTGCTGTCACAGTCCTTTCCTGTGTGACTGCATCCCTGTGGCTGCATCTGCCAGCAATCCGTGCAGGAAATTCCCTTGTGGAACACTGAGAAGTTCTGCATGGATGCAGGGGCCAGAGCAGAGTCACTTATTTCCCTTGACAATATTTTTCAGGCTCTGTGGAGATCCAGAAGCAGTGCACGGGGCTGTTCTGAAAATCAAACCCACCTTTACTTTTACAGAGTGTCTGGAGGCCTCTTTTTCAAAGTGTGGTGTAAATCATAAGTGCAATTACATCTAAATATTTGGGAAGCATTATACTACTAATACTAATTTTATTTTCCAGAAAGGTTGCAGAATCAAGGCTTTCATTATGTGCAACCACTTAAGATTCCAAGTTACTCTTGCTAAAGAGGCAATGATAGCTTTGGTGTCTGGGCTGAGATCCAAATGAGTAATTACATTCTGCAAGCCTACATTCCTCCTCAAGTTTTATATGAGATAAAGTTCTTTTCACTTAGCAATGTTTCTTTTTAAGACTGACGTTTTCCAAGCCAGAGGCAGCTGCATTTCACTGGTGGGTGAAATAATCCCTATGTAAACATAATTTGAATAAATCAAGTGCTTTGTGGTTTTCAAAATGCCACGTCCACTCCAATTCATGGTTTTCATTTGTTACATGCATGGGATAAAAACCTGTAATGCAAGAAAAACAGAAGTCTATCAAATCTTTGATTTCAGGGAACAGCCTAAGTACAGACAATGGGGAAAATTGCTTTGGGCAATTCACATTTGGTTTCAAGTGTTTTGTTCATAAACAGCTTTTAATGAAATGGCATTTAAACTGCATATAGCACATGTAGAACTAAAAGAGCTCCTCACCTACTGAAACTTCCACTAACAAAACTCCCAATAAGATGAACTGAAATGAAAAAATCCATGAACTTCCTTGAGATATACTTTAGCAGTCTCCAGCTCAGTAAATAACTAATGGGTGTGAGTTTTTGCTTGTGTTCAGAAACATAAGCTCAGAAGCATAGATTCAAAGTGCTTTACTTGCTAATGATTCTCAATGCATCAAAGCTGAGAGGTGCTGAGGCACAGGAGCTGAAATGAATAAGTAAAAGGCAGTGGTGAAATTTCCAGGCATTTTAAGGTGTTTGTAAATTGTAGCTTGAACTTAAAATATAGTTCTGTTCAGAGCATACAGTGCAGAGAGCTGCTATCTGCAATCTGTGGGACGTTACTCAGTGGATGTTGCCATGCCCAATGTTTTATTTCAGATGAGTAGTTATAGCCTAAGACAGAGCAGGTAGTTTCCTTTGGATGTTTTTCCTACGAATGATCCTCTTTTAAAGAATAAAAGGAAAGCTGCTCATACAGCCCTGATTAAAACAGGAAATCCCACTGGTTTTTGGGGCAGGATCCATACATAGATCCCACAAGGAAGAAAAGCGAAAAAATAAAAAAAAAAAAGAGGATAGGAAATTTGTGCTAAGGGAATAATTCCTTTTTCAAGGTATGATGTCTGCACCAGGCATTTTTCTGTGGTTGGGGTGGTCCTGTTTTATCCCTGCTTATCTTGGATATGCTGGCACCCTCCTCATTCCCTTTCAGCCTCCAGCCAGGCCAGGAGCACATTGTTTCCTTTTGGAAAAATCCAAAAGACTCAGCCCACTAGCACTGTTCTCAGTTTTGTTCAAATACACAGGTTTGTTGGACTAAAAACTTGGAAGCCAAGCAGAATAAATCATAAAAAATGTTATTACTGCGCAACAGTTCTTACCAAGCTAAACCTTGTTATTGCAAGGTATTGATCAGACTGGTCGAATCTCTCATAGCTGAAAGGATTTTACATCATTTACAGTAATTACAGTGTCTTCCTAAGTGCTGAAGGTATCCCTGAACTCCCTGAAGGACGTTCTGAACAGGCAGAATTAAGTGGTAATTTCCCAGTTGCTTCTGCGAAGCCAGGATTCTGCATTTTTGGAGAATATTTTATATTTCTGTATCTGTATCTGAGGGTTCTCCTCTCCCAGACCAGCTCAGGGCCATGGGGAGCAGCACTGGCTCTCTGTCCCCACATCCCACATGTGTCCCCACATCCCACGTTGCATAACCTGGCACCATCTGCTCCCCAGCTGCAGGGAAATCCCACACGTGGCTCCAGGCACATTAAATCTGAAGCTGGAAAAGTGGAGACACTTCATGTTCCCTCTGAGCTGCCACTGGGATAAAAATACCTCAGCTTCCTTCTGCTGTGCATGTGGGCTTGCTGCTGGGGAATTTCGTGCTGGAATTGCACCTTCCCAAATGCTGCCCTGCTCTGCTTTCAGACTCTGAGCCTGCACCTCACTTAGACTGAGGTACACTAAGGTGCCACTCAGGAAATGTGCTCATTTTCCCTCAATAAATAGATATAATGATATAATCATTATAATCATGATACAATCATTGTGTAATAATTACACTCTTTTTCCAGCCCAGCCAAGGGCTGGCACTCTGGTAGTAAATAAGTTTATCAAAGCAGCAATCACAGCCAGTCATTTCCATCCAGACAGGCAGTGACTTTACAATCTACCTTGGGACATTGTTTCACTATTAGCAAAGCAATTGAGAGAAAAGTGCCTTTCAACCACGGGCTTTGTTCACAGCTGTGGGCGGCTCAGGGTGTCATGTTTGGTTTTTGTTGGTACCTGCAAGCCTGGGTTAATCCTCAGTGGCAGGTCCCCACTGGCACCTCTGTGTAGGATGAGCTACTCCGGGTGCAGCCCCTCAAATTCATGGCAGGGAGTACCTTCAGACCCGTGGGCTTTGTGTGATGGGAGGCACAGCAACTCTTCTGAACAGGAAAAATATTCCAAATAGGAAAATATTGAGGGTTTCAACTTTAGAAGTTTTTCTTCAGTAGGAGGCGTAATCCAAGTCAAATAAATAACTACAGTGACCCAAGGATTCCTAGAGCAGGAATCCTTGAATTCATCTCCTCATCCTGGCAGTGATTTGAGATATGACCTTGGGCAAGGTCAAGTTCAGATTTGCTGTATACCTCAGCTTCCCCATTTGCAGAAGGGTAATAATAATTCTCACTCCACAGGAAGACCATGGGCCTTAATTACCATCCATAAACCACCTTGAAACCCTTATATAAAAGGTTCTGTAAAAGGGCAAATGTAATTACTGTTATTACAGTGGTGCAGCTATAAAATATTCATGGTATAATGGCAAGTCCAGTGAACACTCAGAAGCTTGTAAGATCAATTACTGTGCATGAATGCACNCTGTTTTTTGTTTTTTTTTTATTGATCAGAAACCTTCCAGTAAAGTTCAGTGGTGGGTTGTGCTGGTACCAAGCACCCAAGAATGGAGGGTTGGATCCACAACTGCTACAAATCAGATAAATCACGGCAGCATTTCTAAAGTCAGTGCAGCTACACTGGTTTCAATAGTGATGCTCTTAAGAACATAATGTGTTCTTGAGGGGTTTTTTTAGACATGAATGAGAGTGAGTACACCAAAATGAACTAGTGCTGCCCTGATAAAATAAATAAGCAAATAATTAAATCCACTTTTTTTTTTTTCCAGAATCAGTGGTTACATATTTAAACAGAAAAAGTGTCAGGATTCGTTTATCATTGAAATATACACAAAAAGTTAATACTTTAGGATTTAGAACAGCAACTGGCTATGTTGTGGATTTGAATTATTCCTGTTCCTCCTGTTCTTGCATTTGTTGTTACCTGGAGGGTCACAGAGCCAGCTGTTTGGGTTTGAAGCAAGTTGTCATTAATGGCTTCCTAACCAATTACAAGACACACTTAATAAGTGATGGTGCTGTTATGCAATGCAGTTGCTCCAGGACTTCTCTCTCAAGGACCACACTGAAATTTTTATGGAGTCTAATCCCTGTTGTCACATTGTCTGGCTGCATTTCCTCAGACTTGACACTCCACACAGCACTGCTGTCACACCCCACCCCTCCTTTCCAGCACACCTGAGCTCACTCAGCATTTCCTCAGGTTGGAACTGGTGGCAAAACAAGATTTTTTAAAATATGAATCCCAGCGTTTCAAAGGTAATGTCAAAATTTGCTTCTGCAACATGCAATGGGATTTTAATGTAATTTTTTTGGACGAAGAAAACATTTCTCTTCAGCTCTGTGAGTGTATCTCAGTGATGTATAAAGGGGAAATTTCCCAGTGAAAAAGAAGCAGTCAACACTTCCCTTGCTTCCCTGTAAGCCCGATGTAAGGGCTGTGACTTGGAGCACAGCCCTGAAGCTCTGGAGGGACTCTGTAACTACAGTTAGGAGTTCTCAGGGCTAAATGCTTCTCCATTAGAAATTGTAGAGCTGAAACTTCAGTTAGAGGATCTATTTTCAGTGAAGACCCAGAAAATTGTGCCTGCAAATAGCAGTGAACTTGGGCTTGAGTGCTGGGTGGATTTTCAGGAAGCTCTGAGTGTGGATGCTGCAGGATCAGATGTTTCCAAGCTTCCCAGCACCAGGAGAGCTCATCTGGCCTCTTTCCATAGGAGAGGCACACCAGAACTGCAAGTGCTTTGACTAAAACCCAAATTTCCCAGCCCACCAGGCATTAGACAGCACAGCTGTCCAGGTTCCAAGCTCCCAGTTCCTGGCAGTCTGTCTAACTCTCTTCCACAGAGGAGAATGTGCAGATTCCCTTTATCCTGCTCATCCCAGCAAAAAGGCAGGACCAGTGGGAAGCACATTTTGATTTTGGAGGAACACAGGTGGCCTTGGTGTGATCAGACGACCTCAGTGAATTTGGAATGAGAAGTTGGAATACTTAAGTTCTGCAGAACAAAAGTGCAGTAAGGAAAAATGAAGCAATGCATTCTCTTCGTCATTGATTTAAGACTTAAACTTTTTCATGGCTTCAGGATCATTTATGGAACCCAAATTTTCCTTTCCAGGTGGCTCTTCCCTAAGATGTAACAAGTAAATGACCTTAACAAAGCTCTATTGGAGTACAGGAGCCCAAAGCTTTGCTGTAATTTAGGGCAAAGGTCTTGAATTTCTGTTCATGTTCGTGTCCAGCACCCTTTTTTCTTCTTTCATCCTGGTGTTTGTTCAAATCACATTTTTACATAAATATACTTTGCCCATGAGAGAACTGAGGGAGAATAAATGCATAAAGTGACAAAAAAAAAGGTATGTAATTATTTAGTGAGAAAATAGTAATCATAGAAGAATGTTCAAAAAAAGAAAATGGCAAATGCTGTGTACATTATCTGATAAAAAGTGACTGGTGAGGAAGATCTTCCATTGTCTGAAATATTCAACATCCACAGCTTTTGAAAAGGAGTTCATGACACAACATTTTTTTTAATGGGAAATTTTGATACAATATTTCTTTTATCTCATTTCTTTTATAAGGATATTCAGGGAATGCATTTGTGCCACTTTTTTGCAGCATTGGGCTCTTCATCTCTGTTTGAATAAAAGTGCAAGTCAGAAACCCCAAATCCATTAAAACTGCTGCAACCTCCAGAAACTGAAAAATCTAAGATTTTTCATTTTTTTAATGAAAAAAAAAAATAAAAATCCTTTCAGCAGCCAAGGTGAGATAAGTTCACAGCTGATGGGTAGAATTACCTACAACTCCTGCCCAAAGAAAGTCCAGCCCATGGCCTTTATGCCAATCCTTTCCTCCTGCACATCACAATCTGTAGGACCACAGGCAATATTCAGATTAGATGTGCATAAACCTTTGCAAAACACCAGGTCTGACCAGATGAATGAGCTCAACACCTCCAAATATCATGAGTTTTGCAGGAAAATCTTTCCCATTGGATTTCAAAACCTTCCCATCCTGTGTGTCTTTTGCTGTGCTCCTCAAACACTGGAGAAATTTCATCTTGCAGTCACAATTCACAGAAGGAGTGTTTGAACAATCAGGCTTTGTGAACAATAAGTTTATGCATATGCATTAGCTGTCCTAAAACTTCTGTTTAATGAATAATCATAAAGATAATGCCACTGATTCCCTGACTCATGCAGGATGACATTTTGGGTCTCATACTTAAAAGAAAAATGAGAAAAATTAGGACATTTCAGGCATGAGAGTGACACCAAAAGTGATGACAATGGAAATATCAAGGCTGGAATGAGTGATGTGATAGATGAGAACACTGAAGAAATTTAAGAAGGGCGGGAAAGAATAAGAAAGATGAAACTTGTGATGGATTTAATGCCCAAGATACAAGAATACTGGATGTGGCACAGAGGAGAAAAACCAGCTTGCCTCAGAAAGATAGAAGGGTGAAGATAAGTTAAAGCATATTTCCCACAGCAGGCTCTAGAAGGATCATTCAGAGCAGTAGGGAATAATTTGGGAGCTGCAGTTTGTGCCAGGCAGAGGCAAGGATGGATGGTGTGACACTGGGGTGCAGAACTGGGTGTTTAGGTCACCAACAAGATTTTTATCTTGTCTGTCTGGAAAATCCTGGCTCCTGCAGATGTGATGGATGCAGAGCCAAGCAGCCTTGCAGCTAACCTGGGTGATAACAGGAAACAATGCCCAGCTGACAGAGTGGATCCTGAAGGAAGGGGCTGGCGATAAAGAAAGGCAAAATCCAGCCAGCTTACAATGGGAAAATGAGGATTTAATAGGGCTTTATTAAGCCATGCCAGAAGAGCTGTCAGAGAGCCAGTCTGATACATGAGAGTCAGGCTGGGGGAGATGCATCACAGGCTGAGAGCTGTGAGGCTTCAGAAAGGAGCTAATAGCTCTCCATCTTTCATGCAGGCTGGACATGGACTGAGTTCCCTGCACAAAACACGTTCTCTGCAAGGGGAATGTCATCCCCACCATGAAAACACAGCCACCTCTCTGGTGGGTTGGCCAATTTCATCTTTCCTACTAACAGCACCAAATAGCTTTGGAAGAGTTAGCAGAGAGTAATTTCCCCTCTTTGAAACTAATAAAGTAATTTATGTGAGCAAAATGTAATTATCCAAGCTGAAATCCAGCCAGCAGCTTGGTTTCACATTTCTGCTGAAGCGAAACCAGCAGAAAAAGGCAGGATTCCTTCTTAAGCTGGAGTGTGGATTGAATCCTGGTTCAGGTGGAATGAGAGGGCCCTGAAGAATTGCTCCTGAAAGGTGCTGAGTTAACCACAGCCCTCCCTCTCTTCAGTGTGACACAGGTGCTCAACACCTTTTCTCATGGCCTGGTGCAGTACATGGATGAGGGCAGTTTGAAAGGCTGACCTTTGTGAAGGCAAAGGGAGATTTACTCACATCTCCTACTGGTACAGGATTTGGCCAATAAACACGTTCCTTTGTGCTGCCAAAAATAAGCCTTGTGTTGATCAATCCTGACCCTGCAAGGGAATCACATTTAACAACATCCAAGTCCCAAATGGCCTGGCTGGAAGATGGCCAGGGCATAATTCAGGGTAGAAAATCTATCAGGCTGGGCTCACGGCGTGTGCCTGAGCCCCTTGACACAGGTGGGGATGTGGAATGCCAAAATCCAGCCTCATATGGCCCAGACAAGAATTCCCTGGTGGCTCTGAGTGCCAGGTCCCCAGGTTTGCACCTCAGCCTGGCCTGGGGCAGACAAGCTGGGGGCTGGGAGATTTAATGTGGTTATTGTCTGCCATGAGCCCCTCCTCTGGCACATCCTTGCTGCACAGAGGGGACAATCTTGCCTTTGTAGTTAGGGATAAAGCAGGAGTCTCAAAGCAGGTCCCCTGAGCATCTGTGTCACTGTACATTTTGCTGTTTCATTTGTTCTCTGCAATGTGCCACTGAAAGAAGTGGTTTCTGCTTGCAGTATTACATCACCTCCAGGATCATTTTTTGAAAATGTGTCTTATCTACCATGTCACAGTTGTTTCCTCTTCTAACGAGCTGATACCAATGAGTCCACCTGTGGAATTACTCCATAAAAACAGATCATGAAAAAAAACCAAAAAAAAAAAACAAACCAAAAACCAAAAAGAAGAAGAAGAAACCAAATATTTACGGGCACACCTGCCTAACTGTCCTTTCCAGCTGTCTGCTTCAAGGTTCTTTGATAATTAATTACTTGATATTGATGGAACTATCTGAAAATAAAATGAGCTGCACAGTTGGAATTCACCCGTGCAATTCCTGCTGTCCATTAAGAATTTTGTCTCATTTAGCCTCATATCAGTGACCTCTCAACTGGGCTATCACAAAATCCTTGTCTACTGATAGAATCACAGGTTGGTTGGGATTGGAAAGCCACCCAACATCTTCCACTACATCCAGGTGCTCCCCATTCAACCTCACCTTACACACTTCTTTACAATCCTTGAAGATTCCACTCATGTAGATGCTGCCTTGCTTACTGAACTTGGATGAAAAAAAGGATCAGTCCCTTCAAAGTCATCCAGAAAACTTCTACTTGCCTTTATTTGTGGGGGAACTTCCCTTAATCCAGTTTGATATAAAAAAAAGTGGTAATTATGAGGAATAGTGGTGCTTTCTTCCAACTTCATTGAGTTCATGTTTCCCTTGGAACCCCAGCCCATTAAACCAGATTATTTGATAGCAGTCTCAGCTTTCCTTTAAAACATAGGTTGGACCCAGCACAGGTGGAGATGGGAGGCCTCTCTTTTTCTTATATCAGTAATATATATCTCCTGAAATCTTCCTAATAGTCACAACAAACTTCTATGAAATCCAGGAGGCAGAATCCTGTCTGTTCTCAGAGCTGGAAATTATTTATGGTCAGACAAGGAGACTGTGGTCTTAGAAAACACAAGGGGAAATTTTCCCTAAGAGTAGGAGCCAGCAATGTCTTTCCAAAGTGTGGCACACCTTGGCTTGCTCTTGCTTTCCAAAATTACCTGCACAATCTGCACATTAGTGTCTGCCTAGTGTCTGCAGTCAGGGCTTTAAGCCATAAAAATATTTACATTTGAGTGTGGAGTTCAGCCCCAGTCAGAACTCTGATCCTGAGAAAGACATTGTTTTTAAAAGGACTCCACAACACAGATTTCACTGTCTTTTTACAGCTGACTTTGTGAAACAGTCTATAAATAAATGGAGATGCTTTAAGGCTTTTTAAAGTCTTCTAGGGAATCTGCATCCTTAGAGATCTTTCCACATGTCTTAAAATAGCCTGAGTTCTCTTCCAAAGGTGTTGACTGCTCTAATTTTGCATTTAGGAATTGTTTTATCCCCAAGATAACACAACACACAGACACTGTGATGGTTTCCCTGACTGGGCCCATCAATCTCAGTTCTTCATTTGCCACTGAACAGTAGCTGAAGCATCACAGATGCCATGGAATCATGTCACAGATTCCTAGCACAGTTTGGATTGGAAGGGAACTGAAAGATCATGGAGCTCCACCTCCAGCCATGGCAGGGACACCTCCCACTATCCCAGGTTCCTCCAAGCCCATCCAACCTGATCCTGACTATCAGCAGGTAACCCCTCTCATCAGTATCTCATTTGAACCACCCCCTAACATTTATATTTTATATCACTGCCTGTGACTAAGTTCTCCATTTCTTGGAACCCCTAGACAGCCCCTGCATCCTCCCTGGGACACATCCCAATACTTTGTCTTTTCAGGAATGTTCCCTCAGCCTACACACAGCGTGCTTCATTTCATGGAGCAGTGATCCCTGTCTCATTGAGCCTCTAATCTAAGGAACAAATTGCTCTTGGGTTTCATTTTCTGAATATAGGTACTAAGAAACAGAATTAAAGGCAGTTTTTCTTTCTGAAATCTTCAAGTTTCAAAAGCTGATGCACAAAAAGAACTTGCTGGAAACAACTGAAAGATTTCTGCTGTGATATTTGCAGCTCCACCCATTGTTTCCATTCCCAGTTGTTTGAAATCGATTCCTCCTTTCTTGCTTTCTTTTTTTTTATTTCACTGTAATATCCAGAAAGCAGATGGCTAAAATACTGTTGGATTGATTTTCAGCATTTAATTGGAAAACTTTTTTTTTTGTTAATAATAACATTGATTTGTAATACCATTTCTTTTATATACCTCTATTTAATTTAATTTTCAATTCAAAAAACTTTGGGGGAAAATTGCAAGGAGGAAAATATTTTGGCAACTTTTAATGAAACCCAGTGATTTTTCAAGTCTTCTTTTGAAAGAATACTTTTTTTTCTTCAGGTAAACCCTCAACCAGCTGTACAGACAAACTTAACAAAGCAGCAGAGCCTTTGTAAATCCATCATTTAAATGCAAAATCCACTGGGATGAAATGTGGCAACTGTTTAATAATGCACAGCAGCACTATACAATAATTTAAGATGAGAAGACAAGGAGAATGACACATGGAATTGAAAATGCTGCCTGAGTGTAAGCAGGCAAGATGTAATCATCTGAATGTGAATTTTGCCACGGCAACAGAGCAGGAATTCGTGCACTCACAGCTATTGCCATGAAATCTTTAATGACAACTTGTCAAGGTGTCTGTTATGTCTTCTTCTTAGGAAATGACATCCCTAAACACAGAGACCCCAAGCATTGTTTCTTAACTGCTTGGAGGAATGAGCTCCTCGTGGTGAATCCTTATTATAATTTCTTCTGAATATTCAATGTATTTTTGGAGTTGCCCTTAACTGGATGTCATAAACACTGTTTAGACTTTGAGGCACCTGAGAAGGTCAAAACTGGACCACAGTGAATCCCATTTGCATGTGTGAGGGTAGGGATGAAAAGTCATATTTTCATATTTATTTAGAATGTGTTTGTGTTTCTAAAAGTTTGTATTATTCTCTCCCTCCACTGTTTCTCTAATGCTTTGCTATCAAGTGTCATTGATTTCTTCTAATGAGCATGGGTTTATTTTGCTGCTGGAGTGACAGTTTAAAGCCAAAAAAGGATGAATTACCTGGTGCATTTTTTAATTTCTTCCTTTTAATTCTTTACAGAAAAAAAGTGGCCCTTTGTTCAGGAAGGAACATCCACTCAGGGAATCAAACAATATTTCAACTCATCATGTCTGGACCCAAAATGAAGTACTTTGGAGGTCTTAATAAGTCAAAAAGAAGCACAAATCCAAAGACAATTCATTAGATGAACAATCTGGTCTAGCAGAAGGTGTTCCTTCCCCTTTCCATTTGTGCAGAGTGGGATCTCCCTGCTCCACAAAAAGCAATTGATCACTGGGCAGGGAAATAAGAGCTGAAGGTGGATAAGAAAAGAAACATTCCCCTTGAGGAAGTCACTCTCAATCACACAAGAAGAAAGAGTGAGCACATTATGGACCTATTTTTGTATCATAATTCCTTCTGCTATATGATATGGCCCAGGGTTCTATGACTGGAGAGGTAAAGCTCTCTCCATCTTCATTAGCAGGGAGTCAGGGGAGTTGTTCATTAGACAGAGAGATCAGACACTCATGTAAAAAATAACTGAGCTGGGGTAGGAAATCAGCAGTGATTGGGGAGAGGAGTGGAGCAGAAGGAAGCACTGTGGTAAAGGCAGGAGAATCCTGAAAAATCGAAAGGAGAATCGTGAAAAAGTCACAGTGAGAGGGAGTGAAGCACATCAGTGGGATGGTGGGATACTGTGGTCAGGCTACGGGGCTGAAAGATGGGTAAAATCTAAGCAAAGGTATTGGCAACCCTGGCCAAAGTGGGAAGATAAATACTATCCACAAAGAAACAGATATGGATTAATGCTTCTGATTTCCCACCTTTTCCCTTCTTGTTTGTTTTGTTTTTCTTTTCACCTGCTTGACAGCTTACCCTGGAAAGGATCACAGCTTTGGTTGTCTCTCTCATGAGCTGAGCATCCTGTTCTTATTGAACAAAGATATAGTGGTGATAAGAAAGGAAACAAAGCAAAACTCTGACTTTCCTGAAATCCACAGGAATTTTTCAGTGATACCTGAAGATTTCAGCCATGAGTTTTGTGAGGTCTTCACTTGGAGTCTGTATCTCAGTGTAGACACCTACACTCCCTTCATGGTGATTGACCAGAAACAGGAGTTTCAGGGCTGTCATGCACCTCTTCAAGAGGGAAATGTATAGAAGAGGTAAAATTCTAAAAGAGCCTATTTCTTGCATAAATTCTGAGCCTAGGAGGGCCTGGCTCTTGTGTAGATGTCTGTAATGCACCGAGATGAATCGTGCTGTCTGTGCCTGAAGAAGTGCAGCGTGTGATGAAGCCATGAAATCAGACTTGTGAAGGAAAGGAATGTGTCAGGCTGGGGGTCATTCCTTTCCCACTTCTTCATCAGGCTTCATTGCTTCCGTCTCTGCTTCCCAAGATAAGCCATTCTCAAGAGTAAAAATGAGAATCCTCCAGTCTGTGACTCATTTGAGTGCATAGTATTGCCTGCAATGAGGGGTGGTGGGGATGCCTGAGGCAAGTCTTTCCATCAGCTCTGCTGGGACTGGGGAATGATGGAGGTGTTGGATGGAGGAACTGGCTCGAGCTGAGCTGGTGGAGGGGAGGCAGAAGCTGAATTAGTCATCTGTCGTGATGAAGAGTAGAAGATGAGCAGGTAAGTTATGGGGGGGAAAAAAACCCCCCATGCATCATCCTGCAGTCTTCCAGACTCTCATTTCCATTTCCTAATGAAAAATGAAAAGGCAGGCAACTAAAAGTTTCAAAAACTTTAAAAGGCCATTCAAAACCTGTCAGGGAAAAAGAAATATCTGCATCTCTTCAGAAAGTGCTGGGATTTCTAAGCAGATGGTCTGCTTGCTTTCCTGAAGTATAAAAATTAAATTGATGCTTCTAAAGCAGCATCCAGGCCTTTAAAGATAATAACCAGACACGATGTCATTTGCACAGAAGTGCAGAAAACTCTGGTAATGAACTGTGGGAGCAGAGTGGGTCCAGTCCACCTCCTGTGAACCAAAAGATGTACAGTGCTCAAGGTACAGATGGCACAGGCACACTCAGCTGCTCCTGTATGTCTTTTGTTTAGTAAATACTATATTTAATGGCCTGCCATTAATTGCTGAACATACTAAGTTAATTTTGCATTTAAATAGTAAAACTTTAAGGAACTTCATAATTGCGTGTCTTTTTAGCAAATGACAAGCCATATGCTAGGAAATTTCAAGCCACTAATTAAACAAAACATGCCCAAGCATGTTTTTTAACAAATACTGTACATCGTTATTTAAATTCAGGGCAAATACTGTTCTGAGCACTACAAATAGCTAAAATGCTGTTTAATAAGATACACCATCTGCATTTCAAATTGATGCCACCCACATTTAAATCTCTTGAATAATCCCACTGAACAGTTACTGGGGAACAGAAATGCATTCATGGCTCATTCCATGAATCTGATCCCACTGCTCTGGGCAATTCTCGTTGGGTTATTAAACTCACTGGGGTAAAACTGCCAAAGTGCTGCCTGCCAGCTCCCAGATCACACTCATCCAGAAGTGCACCAACCAAACCAAACTGTCCTTCCAGAGCCCTGGAAAGGGAGTAATTAGAAATAAATCAAAATAGATGGGGAGGGTTTTTTTTCTCTTTCACCCCCTGCCCCCATTCTATTTAGCTACTCAGAGCTACCAACATATGGAACCCTACAGATTGTGAAATCTCCAGATAACTGCTGGGGCCATCCCTCCATCAGCTGACAGGCAGCACACTGGAAAAGAATGCACAGAATAAACCTCAGAAAGGGAAAATTAGGGAATTTGGGCACACAGACCTTTTTCCACCTCTCTCCCCCCAGCCTCCCCAGGAGAACAAGCCTGAAATGTAACAGCTGTTTGGTTTAGCATCCAAACATCCACCATGGACTGGGTTTGCAGGTGCTCAGAGACCAAAGCACGTTGTCTTGTCAGTGCCAAGACAGCTGGTGTGAAGTCACAGGCTAATTGTGACAATTCTCCTACCAAGGAGCTACAGGGCGTAGTTATGACAATTAACATGGCAGAAATGGAGCCAGGGAAGGGAGGGACTTCACCAAAGACATCTGCTGGGAAAATGAAGTCAGTATGTTCCTTTTCTTTTCTTTTTTTTTCTTTTTTTTGGAGGTGCTTTTTGTTATTTGAGGTTTTTTATATTTTGGGGGGGGGGGGGTTTTTCTTTTCTGGTCTGCAGCTGATGTTTTCCTGTGGACAACTACACTCTCCCTGAGATTATTTATCAGTACACTGCAAAAGCTACTTGCAGCAAAAGTTGTGGGATTGTCTTAAAACCTCTGAGAGCTTGGAAATACAGCCAAGTCTTCTGTTCTACCTGGTTGGGTCAGAAATATATTGAATGACACCCAGAAGATTAAGCCAGAGCTGGTCCTGACACTATAAATAGCAAAGCAAAGCAGAAGCTCAGGGCTTCTGCCTTTCAGCATTAACTGAATTTACTTTTTAGTGATTTAGAAGGGTAGCATAAAGATGAAATGTATCATTTCTATCTGTGCTATGAAAGGCTCTAAAACTTGTGTGCAGAGCCCCATTAAACTGCCTCTGTGGTGGCAAAGGGACCATATGTTTCCACAGGCCTCTGGCCAATTAGAGATACAGCCACCAGGTCAGTTCTTCACTTTATGTGGTGTTCTCCATCTGATCCCTGAGGAAATGAGTGTCTGTAACACATTGTGTCCTTCCCCCTGACAAGGATAAACAACATTTTTTTCGACAGAAAAGAAGCGCAGCTCGGCTTGAAATTTTGCCCCACCAGCCCTGATGCTTTGAATCACAAGGAATTTTAAGATGTTTTAAGACTGTGGTTGAACTGTGTGTAGGTGTTAACGAAGAAATTTTTCCCTGTGAGGGTGGGGAGGCCCTGGCACAGGGTGAAGAGAAGCTGTGGCTGCCCCTGGATCCCTGGAAGTGTCCAAGGCCAGGGCTTGGAGTGACCTGGGCTAGTGGCAGGTGTCCCTGCCCATGGCAGGGGGTGGAATGGGATGGGTTTTGAGGTCTCTTCCAACCCAACCCATTCTGTAATTCCATGAACTCTCTTTGCTGATGCTGCAGGGTAGTTCTTCTCTCCCAGCTCTGCATCAGGGCTCATCTGCTGTGTTTGGTTCTTCTGTGCTTTCTGGTTTTCACTTTGGATTTCCAGAGGACAGAGGTGTTAAAACTACTACTGACCTTAGGGACTTGTGTCAGTTGCAAGTAATAAACACATTGAGACTTTCTAAATCCATTCCTGCCACATTTATTTGTCTCATTTCAGCTTTCAAACACTGCTACTTGTGGTGTCTCCCAAATCCCTTATGCGTGCTTTTAATGCACTTTTGTGCTAGCCACTCCAAATTTCTGAACCCAACCACAACAGCTCAAGAGACTCCTTTAGAGTCCACAAAACCTATTTGGGATGTAGATTTTAAATAGCTCAAACCAATTTTAAGACAAAAAAGAGAATAAGCTGAACTTCATGGGAACCACAATGCTGAACCCCCAACAATGCTCTCAGAAATTATCTCTCACCACACTTCAGTCTGGAAGGGGTTTCAGAAATGCTCAGCTCTACTCTGTTCTTCATAGGTTCTGGGGGAGTTTTCACCACTGACTTCATCAAAGTAGTGTTTGGCCAGCATTGAGTGCTTCTGAAAGTCTCATCCCTCTTCTATCAATCCATCCATTTTTAATTAAGAACAAAGAGGGCTACAGTTGGTATTATGGATTAATGGTCTGAAAATTTCAGTTAAATTTACGTAAGCTGAAGAAATTATAATAAATGCAATAAATCTAACTGTACTGGTACATTTTGTTTTCTTTCTTTATCCCCCTTTTTCCCTTTTCTAACATTAGTCTCCTTGGAAAGCAGACAAATAGATATTCTTAATTCCCTTTTTTAAAAGAAATGCAGAGTTTAGCATGGAGTCCATTTTGATTGCTAAGTTAAGAATCTGGGGTTAATTCTAACAAGATTTTAAATGGAAAAAAGAAGCCTTTAATCTTTACAGTAGCGTGAGCCAACACTCATAGCTAAGAAAGAAAAAGAATTAATTATCTGCAATAAATAGAAATAGTTGGAAAAGCAGAAAGGAAGAAGGCTAGAACACAAAAATATTTAACTTTATCAGCCCATAGAGCAATATTTCCTTTCATCATCTATTGGGGACCTCAGTTACAGAATCACAGAATGGTTTGAGTTGGAAGGGATAAAAACCTTCTAGTTCCAACCCCATGCCTTGGGCAGGGACACCTTCCACCAGTACAGGTTGTGCAAACTCAATCCAAACTGGCCCATCCAACCATCATTTCCAAATGTTTTTCTGGAGCCTTTCTGATTCAGGCTGGGTTTTTTTGGTGAGCTGCCTTCTGAAACCCAGGCTGCTGTTTGAAACTGCTCTTCTCTAAGGACCATGAAGATGATCAGAGGGATGGAGCATGTCTCCTACAAGGAAAGGCTGTGAGAATTGGCATTGTTCAGCCTGGAGAAGAGAAGACTCAAGGGAGAGCTTCCAGCACCTTCAGTGCTTAAAGGGTACAGGAGACCTGGAGAGACACATTTGGAAAGGGCACGGAGTTATACGACAGAGGGGAGCACTTTTAAACTGAAAGAGGAAGATTTAGATGGGATATTGGGAAGAAATTCTTCCCTGTGAGGGTGGTGAGCCCTGGCACAGGGTGCCCAGAGAAGCTGTGGCTGCCCCTGGATCCCTGGCAGTGTCCAAGGCCAGGCTGGATGGGGCTTGGAACAACCTGGGACAGTGGCCCTGATTCATTTCCTTAGCAGGTGCACCGAAGGAAACCAAGCAGCCTGGAATAAACAACATTAGGTAAAAACTACAAATCTTTGTTCCCTGCACAAAAGGCTGCCCCTGGGAATCAAACATTGTTTGACCCACTATCCCTGACAGCAGCCACCCCCCTGTGAGGACAGAGGTCAATCTACACCAGGGCATCAAAGACAGACCCTTGGAAAATTGCAAAACCAGTCTTGAAACTGGTCTGTAGTGGAAACACATCCACCACTTCTGGATGAAACCTGCAGAGTCCCCAGTGCTTGGTTCAAGCTGGATTTTCCTCCATGGTATTGCCAGCACATGCTCACATTTAGTCACATGTCCATGACATGATCTATTGCCCTGTAATTACTTTTTTATGCCACGTTCCAGCCTCATTCTGAATGTCACACATTTTAATTAGCTACAAGCCCATTAAAATGATGCCTTTTCACTCCATGTGCCCTGGGAAGGCTGGGCTCTTTTAAAGGAGTGATTGAAGCTTGCAAACACAAGCCAGTGATATGACAAAATTAACTGGACTCATTGTTTGTAAAAAGCCAGACTAACAATCCGTGAATAATTATTTTCTCCCATTAAATGGTATGCTGGGATATCCTTCTGACAAGCCCCTCTCAGGAATTGTATGTGTAAGTATTTTATGGTGTCACTCTTCCTAGGTAGTGTGACATTTTTTTAATAAGTCATCAAGTCACACCTCATGGTTTTCCTATTTAAAGATGAAATGAACCCCTGACACATCCAATAAATCATATCTATCCATGCATACATCCATAGACTCACTAAACTTCAGGTTTTAATATGATTTCTGTTTGGGGTTACAAAAACAGTGAATGCCAGATTTCTCCATGTTTTCCCAGAGCTGGATTTTTTTACACTGACCTTGGAATAGGGGAGAGATGGGATAAAGGAAAAATAAACAAAAAGAAACAGAGGGAAAGAAAGAAGCACCGTGGGCTGATTGCAGGAACAAACGGGACATAACTGAAATTCTCAGGAGATGAGGATGCTGTAGAGAAGAAATAGGTCAGATTTGTTCAGCTACCCACTGTATTTAGAATCACAGAATGGTTTGGGGTGGAAGGGACCTTAAAGATTATTCTACCACAGGGACACCTTCCACTATCCCAGGCTGGTCCAAGCCCTGTCCAGCCTGGCCTTGGACACTTCCAGGGATCCAGGGACAGCCACAGCTTCTCTGGGCACCCTGTGCCAGGGCCTCAGCATCCTCTCAGGGAAGAATTTCTTCCCAATATCTAATCCACATATATTTTCCTTCATAAAGTCTTATTCAGTAGGATTATGGATTTTTTTCTTAAACAAGCAAACAAAGGAACTCCACCCCTATAGATTTTCTCATAACATAAAATGAAAGATTTAAGATGAATGTATTTAAGTTTGGAGGTTTGTTTGGAGTTTTTAAGCAGACATTGCAAATTCCCTAGAGGAAGGAAATACTTTTCATTTAAAAAATTAAGCTTGGTTGACAATGCAGTTTCCCATCAGATGAATTTCTCTGGAAGTCCCTAACATGATCTCAGGGGACAGAACTGCTGCCACCACTGTGACTCACGAAAGTGAGATACAGCAGAAGGAAAAGACACCAGAATTCCAGTGAGGAATTGTCTGTGCCACAGATCCCAGTGGACACTGCTAACAGCAAAAAGCCCTGTTAATGTCACAAAGGATGGCAAACAGACCTTTAACCTCAGGGATCAGCACTGTTGGGGTTTTGTACTGGTGTGGAACTGAGCTGAGGAGAGAGAACCATCTAACAATTTTCTTTTTTCCTTTTCATTAATACATTTCTCTTTAGTTACAGTTGTCACTGAACCCCACTGTCACCTTTTGCCCCCTCTCTTTCAGACTGTTTATCAGCACTGGGTGTATGATCTTATCTAACCACTTAGCTCCAGCAAAGTACATAGTTAGTATTTTAAATGCTAAGGGAAAATTGATTTCTCCCTTTAAAGAACTGTATTTCTGTGCCGTGGTGATTAAGTGTGAATATTCCAATATCTTTCCCAGATAAAGAGAGCCTCCTGGGGGTGCTTCAAGGGAAGTATTGTGCTCTAATTATTATTAGATGAGTTCTTCCTCCTTGGTATGGAAGTGGGCAGTCTGCAGTGAGACAGCCTGCTGACTAAAGGGTTGCTTCAAAATAAAATAAAATTACTTTTACAATAACTTGGATGTTTCCTCCATGGAGGAAACTTGAGAACTGGATAAGAAATGGAAGGGTGAGAAACTAATTTACCAACAGAAAGCATCCTATAGGTTTTCTCCCAAACTATTCAGGATTTTAGACAACTCACTAAGTAGCTGCAGAATGAATAGAAGACAAAGGGGAGAGGAGCATAAGAATTACAAAATATTCACAGCAGGTCATGTTAACAAGTCGCCCAGGGCTTGTGGTGTGAATATAAACCTAAATCCAATTCCATCTTCTGCTTGAGGAGATTTCAGCCCCCACTTTCCCGGAGGAGGACCTTGTGTGGCTGCAATGTGCAAATTCCAAGGGAGAGGGAGCATTCCATGCCTCCTGTAGATGCACTTCCATCTGGCATTGCTAATTACACTTTCACCTGACATGAGGCTTGATTATTAATTGTTCTGGTTGCTAAAACTCATTCTTCTTCCCCACCTTAGTGAAATGAAGCAGAGATTTAGTGTGCCCAGCTCAGAGTTGTCTCTACCTCCATGTCAGCATTCCCTGGAGCCTGGAGTCTTTGCTTTACATGGATGAGCTGCTTGTTTCAGAGATTGCAGCCCCAGGTGAGTTCTGTAGTAGTATTTTCTCCCTCAAATCCTCCTGGAAGAGGGGCCACATTCTGTGTTCAATACTCCCTGAGCCCAAGCACGTGGCAGGGCACTCACACACAGGAGCTGAGGCTCCTGTCTCCAAAGAGCTACACCCAGAATGCACAAGCAAACTGGAAAAACAATAGCAGAAATAATTATGCCCCTGGTAGCCAACAAAAAAAGGTTTAAAGGATGTAAGGATGTGGCTTTTCTACACAGCAAAGCAAAATCAGGGGTGAAATCTGTGGCTCTTCTACCCAGGGTCAGTGTTTCAACAGCTGGGGCAAGGAAGCATCTCTTTTTCTCCAGTTAGGGAGTATAATCTTTTATTTCTTATTTATTTTTCTTCCTGGTGCTCTGAATTAGAAATATTTCAATTTTTTTTTTTGCTAAGAGTTTTTTGTTTGTTTTTTTTTTTTTTCACTTGGCATGAAGTGAACAGGTTCCTGTGGTCTCATTTATTTCAGTTTTCACCAAACTGATTCTTTTCTCTCCCACATCACTGCCATTCCTCTCTCCACTCTGGCAGCTGAATCTCAGGTCCCTTTGCATTCAATGTACTCAGAAGCAATTCAGTCTCAAACTAGAAGTTACCTCTAGTGAAAGTTACAGAAAAGAAAATAATCCTTGCCTTGGATGCAGTATCAGAGAGCATGGAAACCTCACCTGGGATATGACACATCCATTGGAGAGCAAGGATCAGTCTCCAGAGAACATTCAGGTTGTGATTTCACAAGGCTCATGTCTGGCAAGATAAGAGATGTACTGGCATCAGATTTTCCAGGAGAGGAAAAGCTTGTTTTGGGTTTGTTCCACAGTTATTTCTGGCTTGCCCACTGAGTGAACAAGATGGCACTAAATAGCTGATATTCCACAAATATGTCCCAGAGGAGATGTGGCTGCCAGTGCCTGTCACACACGCAGACAGACACAGTCTCACACAGTTTGTGAATACACAAAGAGCCCAAACTTCAGCTGACTGAAGTGCTACAAATCACCACATAAAGGAGCCCAGCCCCTCATTAAATATCCTGCTTTAGAAGCCACACAATCCAGAGGATTTAGTGCAGAACATGGGTTGTCAGTGTCTCCTGTTCCATGGGGCTTTCTCCCTTTCTTAGTGACACTGGTGTCACCTGCTCATGACCAGTCTGTGGGCACAGCCCAGGCTGAGCTGAACCCCTTCAGGGAGCTCTAAAAGCTCCCTTCTTGGCAGTGGTGTCACTGCTCTTTGAGGTCCCAGGGTGGTGGCAGAGGACAACTGTTGGATCCCAGAAACCTGGGATTTTTGAACTTTCTGTGCTTTCTTGCACTGACCCCCAGGAGAACACTGCTTTTGACTTGAGGCCTTGGGGAAGGCTTCCAAATTTGAGTGATGGAGTTAGAGTCATGGGTGTGTAGTTAGAATAGAAGTGTGTNTCTGGCTGGATTCATCTCCATTTTGCTCACTTCTAGCTGGTGGCTAGGAGTGTTGCTGAACTTTCTGTACTTTTGATAAGACTTAATAATCAACCAAGCCCGACCCGAGAAGAATCCTTATTCCTTCGTGTGTTTTTTAATCCTGGCCCTTAGTGAAGACAGAAGAGACTCCAGACAAACCACTAATTAAGATGCCAAACACCACCACCGTTACAGAAAACCACGATGATGGAGCTGTGTGCACACTGTGCCACTGAAGTCAGGGCACACCCGAGTCCCATCCCTGCAGACTCCAGAGCTGGAGGCAGATGTCCTGGCTCTGTGTCCCTGAAGACTTCACCCTTCTGTGCAGCCTCAGGGAGCTTGATCAGAATCCCTCTCACCAGCTTGGGGATGTCTTCTCCTATTTACCAAGACAAGTGTGAGCTCTTGACTGGGTAAAATTCAACTCAAGCGAAGAAATTTTCCGTCTGTTGAAAGCAGGAGGAATTTTGCCCTTCATTTAAATGCAACTTCAGACTAAAATCCATCTCTAATTTAGAGGGGAATGAGGAAGTGGACGTCCTTGGTTCAAGGACACTGCATTGAAGTACAGATTAACTTTTAACTGTGGGGAAAGGAGAATTTTGATGGCCAGGGGAACTTCCTTCTGCCCTCTTGCATCAACAGGATGCAAGAGCCTTTTCAGCTGATCGATTATGCCAAAGGATATCTGGCTTTTTAAAGATGTGTCATATGCTACATGCCTTTGGAAAATGACTGGAACAGATGGAAACCTGCAGAGGGACAGGGAGCTGTTCCTTTGGGACTAAGAATCATAAAAACATAGAAATATTCTGAGTTGAAATGGACCCAGCAGGATCATCCAACTCCTGGCCCTGTACTGGACACCCCAAGAATCCCACCCTGTGCCAGAAAGCATTGTCCAATGCTTCTTGGACTGTGACTGGCTTGATGCTGCAAACGTTGCCCTGGGAAGCCTGTTCAGGCTTAATGGATGTCCTCAAAGAGGCTTAATTGGTCTCCTCAAGGAGGCTTCAAAACTGAAGGATAGGGCAGGCACAGGAAGAGAGCATAGGCAGAGAGCTTAGCAAGGACCTGGAATACCACAGGTCAAGACTGGGAGACTGCTGGAGAGAGCAAAGCAGTCATTTAGAATCTGATGAAACCCAGAAAACCACTGAGCTGACAGAAATCAAAAGGAAAAGCAAGGACACAGTGTCTTCTCTTTCTTCCTCTGCTTTACCAAATTGCTTTGAGTTGTCCTAATTAAAAATGTAATTGTTCCAGTCTGTGTAAAACCCAGATTTTTTAATTTAAAGGGCACTGTGGTCTTCAAGGGGATATTACTGAATTATCCAGGCACATCCTTGGGAAAGTTGTGCTTGATTTGTGGTCCCATCACAGTAATGAGCAAAACCCCACAGCAGTGCTTTCCAAACTGAATCATTTCTGTGGCCACCAGTAGGATTCAACCTCATTAATCCTGGCTCCAGGCAAGACATCTTTTCTCTAAGCCTCTCTTACAAGAGATTTCCCAAGCTGGGTTTAGAAGAGCACCAGCTGCACAGTGACATGTGGTCACCGTGTCACCCCTTCCATGAGCTGCAGGACAGAGTGGATGGTTGCTCCTGTCAGCTGCAGTCTGGGACACCAAAATGTTCCCTCAAATATTCACCTTTCCCTGGGAGTGATGCCTAGAGAGGCTACCTAGAACAGAGGCTAGACAGAGTTAAAGGAATAAAGCAGGGATTTATTAAAAGGCCTTCAAAGGATACACCTTGGGCAGTGCAAGAGCCCAGCCAAGGCTACACCCAAGATGGACTCTGGGTCACGAGTTTTCACACTTTTATAAGTTTTGGTCCATTTAGATATTGGGGTTAATTGTTCAATTCCAGCTCCAGATTATGCAGTCCCACTCTCCCAGATTCTCTCCTCAATTCCCTGTTTTCACTTTTTGGGCCTGAAGCTGCAGCAGTGTCCTTGGTTCTGGGCTGGAAAAGGATTGTTTTGTGTGCCTGAGCTGGGAGGAGAACTTGCTAACACTTTATCTGAAGTTCAGAGTCACACACTAATGCAGTACAGAATCTGAAAAATATAAAAGCTAAAACTTAAGGCATCAGGAACACAAGGAATCACTGCATCCATGGTGAAAATACTGCCACAATGGGTCACAGTAACATTGGCTCAGGGGCCTCAAAAGTGAGTAAGAATTGGAGTATCTCTCAGTGAAGAAGGGCTGAGAGAGTTGGAACTGATTTGATTTGATTTATCTTTGTGAGGGATGTTTTCAAGGTGTATGGATACCTGATGACTGAGTAAAGGAAATGGACCAGCTGGTGTCCAGTAACAGGACAAAAGACCATGGTCGTAAATGGAAATACAAGACACAATTTAAATACAAGGTAAAACACCATTTTTCCTGTCAGGGTGATTGAACTGTGAAGTTTTCATCTTTAGAGATTTTCAAACCCAGCTTTCCTGGGTGCTTGCCTGGAGACCTGGCTGTAGCTGGTGTTTCTGTGGTGATGGGTTTTGGAGCAGACAATCTCCAGAGGTCCCCTCTGAGCCCAGCTATTCTGTGCCTCTGTGACACTGTGCTCAGCCCTCCATGTACCACCCCCACAGAAACCAGCTCCAATGAATGCATTTTGCTAATTACTCTAAATCCCACCTTCCCCCAAAAAAACACCCTCAAAACAAAGACAGGGGGCTGTGACCTTCTATGTAATTAAAATTACTTCCTTAATGGAAGCACTTATGATAATAAACCAGCAAACCTTGACCTCTCTTTCCACTGATAAGGATATTATGGATCTAAAGACCAGTCTTTTCTGTCTGATGTTCCCCCCTCCCCCATCCCTTCTGCTTATGGAAGAAGATGAATCTTTCCATCTGTGAATTACCCAATATGCATTATTCATGGAGCACTTTTATCAGCCCTATTAGCTGCACATGAATCCAGGTAAATGTCAAGTCATCTTTGTTAATCCTTCATCCAGGCTCTTGGAAGTGATACTGCCCTGAGTGGAAATGTGTTTGACCTCCCAGAGTATTCACTTTACCAGAGTCACATTTTGATGAGAAAATCTGAGTGGTTCTCTGTGGCACAGTCTGGACTCTTACCTTTCAGAATAATTGGTAGCAGGAGGTGGCCTTGCTGTTTGCATGTTTCCTTCTGGATCCATATTTAAAATGGAAAGGGGAAATGACCTTTTAGCTCACCTCATGTCCATTTGTGTAATGCCTTGCCTGGTGCAGGTGCCCTGCTCTCTGACAAGCTTTAAGAGTTGCATGCTTTGCATTTCTCCTCTGCTCTAGGAGATGATTCATTGTCTTACATCCTGAAGATCTTTCCCAGGAAGCACAAGGAATCCAGGGAAACTACTTTTTCACTCTAACCCTCAGACAAATTCCATTACTTTAATATGTTCAGTGTAGTGGGTTTAAAATATGCTACTTGCTGTTACCTGACACAACAGCTTTACTTCCGCAAAGACCTGAGTTCTTTGGAAAAGGACTTCAGAAAAAAAAAAAAGAGAATTCAGGGACATTAGTGGGAATTTTCTCATATCTGTGCTAACCCTCAAGCCCATAAACCCACAATTCCAATGATTTTATATTTTGCAGCATGTTTAGTCACAAATACTTTCCCTCTGTCCCCATGGATATTGAATTTCTGCCTGGATGCTGACACAGTTTCCAGAGGTGGGCTGGAACATCCTAGTGGTGAGGACACTGGATGCTGGGCACTGGAGGCTGGGTGGCATCAGATCTGGGCCACGGGATAGGGAATGTGTGAGTGCTCCATTCAGGACATGGCTGGGCTGTAGAACAAATATTCATGATCATAACTTATGATCTAGGAACCTGTTTTCCATCCTCTGGTCTGTCCTGTGCCTTGAAATGGAGTTTGATGTGAAAATATCCATATTTTTGCCATTTTAACCTAAAATAGCCAACTTTGAGAAGTCCACACCAGCTTTCACCTTGCCCAGTCACAAGTTGTGTCTGTATATTGGTTTGTAGTGTCTGTGGAGACACCAAAACTCACCTGATGGTCCCTGTCACAGGATTTCTGTGCTTGGTGTGTTCACACCTTACTGCTCCAGCCCTGGCCATTAATACCTTGCCTGAGGCCATGGGGAGTCTGTGGTGGAAACACAAATGCTGGGCAGTGCCCAAATCCTTAATCCAACCTTCCCACGTGTACTGCAGTTGTCTTGCAGACTTGCACTCCGCTGAATATAAAAGAATTAAAAGTGCCCGAAATTTCACCTTCTACTTCCAGCCTTTCCTGGTTTCTCTCTGTGCATCTCCCTTGTTGATCCCACATGTAAAGCACAGAGCAAATGGAGGCTGATGCCAGCTGGAGGATTGCTGCAGGACAGACATGAAATGATGCTTCCCCTTGGTATCCTTCTCTTTCCTAATCCTTTCCTAATCTGCTGGCAAGGAAGGCAGCACCGTGTTAGAGCTCCAGCTGCCCGTTTTGGATGGATGCAGAGACACAAGTTTGCACATACCTTACTCTGCTTCTGCCAGCTCCACAACAATCACAAAATTTACCGTTTGAAACAAGAGTGGTGGAAGCACAACCCTTGGAGAATATGGCAGTGCAAAAAACTTGCAGATATACAGTGGGCAGCAAAAGTGTCTGGAGTGTGTTTGAACCCTTCCTAGCAAAGAGGTTATGAAGCAGGCAAACAGTCCAAGTATGGTAAATGAAATGTGCTCATTTCACTCTCTTTTCAGCTGGCATTTAAAACTCACCATCTCAGCTTCCTGGCTGCAGGAGTCTGGATTAGCTGCTCTGTAAAGTAGCGTGGCTTTCCCAGGATGAAACAAAGCCTTTTTCAAAAATCCATCTCCTCTGCACAGCAGAAAGCCTCTCCCATATGTCTAAATAAGCATTTAAAAAGTTGTTGTGAAGTACCCAGCCTGAGTGAGCACAGGATGTAATGGACCAACCCTAATTTACATCAGTGCAGAGATAAACTAAACCCTTGGGGTGGAGTGACTGGAAAGTGGCCAGGAAGAAAAAGCCTTGGGGGTGCTGGTTGACAGTGGCTCCACATGTGCCAGCTGTGCCCAGGTGGCCAATGGCACCTGGCCTGTGTCAGCAGTGGTGACACAGCAGGACCAGGGCAGTGTCCATCCCCTGTGCTGGGCACTGCTGAGATCACACTTGGAGGGCTTTGTCCAGTTCTGGGTCCCTCAGGACAAGGAAGAAATGGAGGGACTGGAGCATGTCTAGAGAAAGGAACAGAGATGGAGAGGGGTCTGGAGCAGCAGGAGCAGCTGAGGGAGCTGGGTTTGTTTAGCCTGAGGAACAGGAAGCTCTGGGGAGACTTTACCACTCTCTGCAACTCCCCAAAATAAGGCTGTAGGCTGCAGGATCAGCCTCTTCTCCAGAGGGCCAGTGAGAGGACAAGAGGAAAAGGCCTCAGTCTGTACCTGGAGAGGTTCAGGTTCAACAACTGGTAGAATTTTTTCACTGAAAGCATGGTCAGGCACTGGAATGGGCTGATCAGGGAGGTGCTGGAGTCCCCATCCCTGGAGGTGCTCAAGGAATGGCTGGACACGGCACTCAGTGCTCTGGGCTGGTGGTGGTCTGTCAAAAGTTGGACTCAAAGATCATGGAGGTCCTTTCCAAAGGTGGTGATTCTTGAGAGATTCATGGGAAAAAGCGTCCTACGTTGAGGACAGCTGAATGTGGAAACACCACCTCTCANCCATAGGAAAAAGCATCCTACTGAATGTGAAACATTCAGTATGAATGTGGAATGAATGTGGAAACACCACCTCTCATTTAGCACAGCTCTAAGCCACAAGCTCTCCGAGTGAAGTGCTCTGAGGAAGCAGATGACATGCACGCCTGCTCCCAAGCTCTTCCCAGGCATCCAGAGTTGATTGCTGTCTGAAAAAGGGTGCTGGGCAGGGAGGACTTTTCATCTGACACAGCACAGTCACTCTCACTGCTAGTGGCAAGTTGTGCAGAAATAGCCAAAGAGCTGGAAAACCTCAATGGCAAGTTTGAGCAGTTGTAGGAAAAAGCACCAAGACCACAACCTTGTGACCCTGCAGCTTTGCCAAGCACATCACAGACATGGCATAGCCCTGGGCTGGGGCAGCTGGTGTGAAGGGAGCTCTCACCTGGTGGTGTGCTGGAAGGTTGGAATTAAATGATGTGTAAGGTCCCTTTCAACCCAAACCATTCTGTGATGGTGTGTTACATGCATGGTGGAAACAGAAACACTATTAAACCCCTCTCTTGGAGAGCCTGGAAATTCTCTGGTGAGAGCTAGAACTACCTTCTCTCAGGAAAGAGAGTTTGAGGTAGATTTTCTTACAAGCTTTGTCAACTCTGGAAACCCCAAGATAAACAAACAAACAAAACCAAACCCAGCACTGGAGTCTCTGTCCTTTTTCCACTTAGAAGGGACATGAACATTTCTCCTGGCTTTCTACTTCTCTCCTGGTCTTGCCTTCCTTTTGCTAGTTAAAAAAAATTATATTAAACAATTTATGACTGAAGCTTTCCTCTTCCTTAAAACACACAGACCAATAAGAAGGTATTGTAAGCCCCCTCTTGCCTTCAATGGCCCACTAGGAATGTCAGTGCTACAGTGGCTTGTGTTTTGGTGCCAGGAATTTCAATTTCACACTACAGACAGCTCTATTTTATTATCCATGCTTTATGGATGGGGAAATGAGAACTCTGATAACCAAAAACCATGGAGGGAGGAGAGAAGGCAAGAAACTGAGCCTCCTTTCTGAGAAAAATAAAAGACTCCCAGAATGAAGCAACTGAATGTGGCTGGTAGGATACACAGACCACAACCCAAAAGATACACACATGCAATTTTTTAGCTCTGTCAGGATCTAGATAAGCCTATCTGGTAATAGCAGCAGCTGATCCAATGACATGTGCAAAACTCAAATCCACCAAATATGAGATTACATTTTACATTCAGGAAGCATCTTTCCCTGAGGATAGCATAACATTTTGAAAACTATTAAATATTAACTTGATATTAAACTAGCCCACTGCATGTGTGATGTGTAAGGGGGAAGTAACTATATTTTTTATGAGACATCTCAAAGCAAGGACAGAGTGATCCATGACAGTGGATTATGCTTCCTGTACATATCTACTGTAAATGCTAAAAACTATAAATTGTGGTTGTATTCTGTGTGTCAGCACATACCTGGAGTGACAGAATGTGAACAAACCCTAGTGGAAAGTTGTGGAGAAATAGTGAAAAGATTGGGAAAAGATTTTAATGTCTCCCACCTGCGACCTTACACTCCATGGTATTCTGGGCAGATTGCTCAGTCTCTCTATGCCTGTTTTCCACCCCTGAAACAGGAATAAAAGTCTTTATTTTCTTTGTCCCTCTTACCTATTCATGCTAAAATCCCCCAGGAAGGGAAGTGGTTATTATTTTGACTTTGCAAAGCACAAAGTATGGAAAAGCCCCAGGCCCCAAATGCTACACTGGTGTGAGCAATAATGAGACTCAGACAGTTCTTTGCTTCTCACTGCAAAGCACTGGCCACAACACAGGAAATAATGTCTGTCTGCTACCTCTGACAGGTGGAAAACTCTCCCTCTTTCCCAAAAGACTTTATCAATGATCAGGATGGAAAGCTTTCATGATGGAGGGCTTGTCTGCCTGGCAGAAAGACAGGATTATATCAAATCCTGGAGCCAGCCCATCAATACCTGATGGATGAGCCTGTGTCCCTGGGGTGTGGGGAGCTCCAGGAGCTCACACACAGGTCAGCCCATGGAGCAGCCAAGGGATTATCCCAGGACAGAAAATCGAGGGGAAGGAAATGCTTGTTGCAGGCTGGTGTTTCACAGAGATAAGGAATGCTCGCTGCCTCCAGGTTGGGAGGGTTACAACCTGCTCCACAGAGAGGAAAAAGACCATCTTTTAGCCTGTCAGCAGCATGGAGACAGATGGTCTTTTATGCACTAATCTTTTTCTACACCCCTAGAAAATCAAGGGATTTTGTCAGTGAGAAACTACATGGCCAAACTCGCTTAGACGGACGAATTGCAAAACGATTTGGGTCATTATGGGTTAGGCAAGATTCCCACTTCTCTGGGAAACTAAGAATTCCTTTAAAAAAGAGCTGTGTCAGACACAATCCTCTTTGATACACCCTGTCCTGCCTTGGCACCTCACAAGGGACTGTGCAGAGAGAGCCTGATCCTCCTCTCTCCCCCACCAGTGACCATCAGGGTGGCCATGTATTTGGGAAGACACACTGGAATCAGGCTCAGAGGTCCCTGATGGGATTGTTCTTTAGGAGCAAATACTACTCAAGGGATGCATATTATACAAAAACTTGACCAGCAGCCTCTAATTTTCCCTTTTTTTTCTGTCTCCTCTTCCCCACTGGGCTCTAAAAGACATTGGAAGTCAAGGCTCCAGAGGTGAAAAGCTAAAGCACAAGAGTGTGTTGCCCAACTTGTCTTATTTTCTTCTCCCAGGTGCTCCCTCTTGTAACAGTTTAATTTATTCCACTTGAAATCCCATTGTTGTTAGTCCCACTCATAAAGGGAAAGGAAATATTAGAGTTGAGCAAATAATTTCATGGTGACTGACATTATCCAGTGAATTCACTGTAGTTCACAGCCACCTTTTCTGAAATTTGATGATAGAATCATAAACTTACTAGGGTTGGGAGAGACCTCAAAACTGATTTAGTTCCAGCAGGGACACTTTAGACCAGGCTGCTCTCAGCCCCATCCAGCCTAACTGTGCCATAGCTCCTCTGGACAGTGTGAGGTGTCCTACAGTGATCAGGAATATTAAAATGTAATCTCAGTAGTGCATTTATCACTGGCTCTAAAAGTTGTGTGGCCTTGATTCACATCTGGATGACCCCAGCCAGCCAAACAGTCCATTTCTACCATCCACTGCCACAGGTCACTTAGGAGTTCACTTTATTCACCCTTTGTGATCTGTGTATTTTTTCACAGCTTCACAGAATTTAAAGCCAGAGGGTTTTCTGGAGTCATCTAATTTAAGTTTTCCAAATTTCACCTGGTTTCTCCTGAGTAAATTCAGTAACTTCTGTTGAATGAAATGGATGTGGCTCCTGGGAGTGTAATGAAGCGAGGATGAAGGAAGTCATTCTGTGAGCAGAGGAGGTAAAAATCCAGATTTGTTACAGGTTTGTGTCTTCACAGCATCAATTCCAGCTCTCCCTCTGAGACTCTCACTTGACCCTCTTGCTGGGGGAGAAACAAGGTGTGTTATCCCTGTTTCAGAGAGATGCCTGCCAGCCAGTGGGCCAGTCTGTGAGGCTGGCCAGCTGCCACCAGATAAATTGTCTAACATCAGTTCTTCCTGTCTATTCAATTCAGGGAGTGCTAATTCCCTTCACCACCCTGTGGGTATTGAATTCTCTCTGAATCTCCTACCTCATCCCCTTCAAATCTCTTTTGGGACTGACTGAGTTGCAAAAGTCAGGAGAGGATGGAGGGAGGAGCAGGAGCAGAGCTGGGTTTGTAGACATAAGATCATGTAGCTGTGTCTTCTTAGGGAGCTAATGATGAATGCAAACATGACTGAAGAAGGAGTGAGTCCAGTTATTGGGAGAATGTTTATTCATTAAGCTCTAGGGGAAAAAATTCACACAAAGAAATAAAACCCACCTCTATTATATGAATTTGTATTCTCAAGCAATAGGGCTTTGGGGCTGAGCCTCAGCCAGGGTCACTACCTGGCACTACCTGTATTAGATTTATATTTATGTCTCAATACAATAAATGAAGAGAGAATCCTTGCTGAACTACAGATTGAAAAGCCCACAAGTAGATATTTAAAATCTTTTTTATTTCTTTCTAGGTAAGTATTTGGGAATTCTCATTGTCCTAGTTTTAAGCCTTATGGATATAGTTTTCTGTATTTTTGAGAGCTCTACACTAGCACCAGTCACCCTACAGTTCCAGTGCTTCCTACAAACCCTCCTTTAAGAGTTCAATATTTGCTGTGAATTCATTCCTGTTTTGCCTTCCCCTGTGAAACACCAGCTTTTCTTCCCACATTCTGTTTTCACAAGCCCTGCAGTAACATTGTCAGAAGCACTTGCACTTCACTGAGATGGAGGAAAGAACTGTGGTTATCAAATACTTTACAGAAAGTAATCAGATAGCAACAAAGCCATTTTACTGGCATTGACCAAAGTCAAAATCATAGCAAGCCTTGCAGAACAGGTAGGGAGGAAGCTGGAAGGAGACAGAAGTGAGTCCTTCTGCAAGCATAGAAATCCAGCTCCAACATCTCCATAAAGTGTTCTTTCTAGAAAGGGGAATTTTGGTGTTGTCTGACAGTATTGCCCAATGCCTACATGGGAAACAGGGCATGAATTGGAGTCTCTCATCTGAAACAGAGGCACTGAATTTGGGATTGTCAGGAGCTGCTCTGTCATCCAATACACTCCATAGGGCAGCACCATTAAGGTCACAGAAAATTAGAAACTCCAGAATTGGAAGGGAACCACCAGGATCATTGATCCAGCTCCTGGCCTTACACAGGACAATCCCAACAATCCCACCCTGAGCATCCCTGGGAGTGCTGTCCAAACCCTTCTGGAGCTCTGGCAGCCTCGGGGCTGTGCCCATTCCCTGGGGAGCCTGGGCAGTGCCCAGCACCCTCTGGATGAGGAACCTTTCCCTGAGATCCAAAATAAACCTCCCCTGACCCAGCTCCAGCTGTTCCCTGGGCTCCTCTCACCAGAGAGAAGCCTGTTGGTGTGGGAGAAAGCAAACAGACATTTTATCAGCTGTGTTTGTGGTACCTCTTTTTTAGAAAGCTTCAAGAAGAGTTAAACTCTAACCAGCACTGACTCTAGCAGAGGACACATGTTTTACAGCATCCCTTTCTCTGAGGAACAATGACTTGCAGAGATTAAAGAGCTTTTCCTCTGCATTAGGCTGCTGCACTGATGTAACTCTGTTCCCTGCATCTGTGCTGCATAAAGCATAAACCCACATTACAGAGTTGTGCTGAAGCAGTGACAAAGTGGTTTCCATTCCAGTGTCTTGACACCCCCAGGAAATGAGGCTTCTGCTGCAACAGCCACACAGGAGTAGCTACATTTGTATTGAGAAGCCAAATTTTCAGTGACCAGCAATTTTGATCTCTGAAGGACCAAAGGCAACTCCAACTCAAGCATTAAAGGATGAACTGCAGCTGTAGCAGTCTAAGCAGTTACAACCCCAAGATTATTTCAATAAAAAGGCAGGAAGTTCTTTCAGGATATAATGGTCTGTAAGCACAGCAGCACATCCCTGCATAGATCAATTCACAGATGCTTACCAAGAAGCAATATTTTTTATTTATATTTAAACAAGCCTGTTTAATTTTTGTTAATATTTAAAGCAAGCCAACTATGCAATAAGTGATTTATATAATATGCCACCTGTCCAAATTATCAGTTTCATTTTTAAAGGTGTGAGAGTACATACCTGAATTCTCAGCTGAGACCTGGTTTAAAGAAAAAAAAAAAAAAGATAGGTACAACCTTAATTCCTGCTTTCAGTTCAGAAATGAAGCAGGATTTTTCAATCAGACTTGCTGCCAAATCAGAATAGCAGCAAATGCCCCATTGTGTGGTGTGCATTGACAGGAAAATCCCAGAGATAAAATCCTGCTTTGTGACTTACTCACAAAAGAGAGAAACTGTGGAATCACATGATTTTTAATTTTAAAGTGCTGGAGAATTTGAACAATAAGTGTTAGATTATA
The DNA here is from genome assembly GCA_013400855.1 of Buphagus erythrorhynchus. Taxonomy (NCBI): domain Eukaryota; kingdom Metazoa; phylum Chordata; class Aves; order Passeriformes; family Sturnidae; genus Buphagus; species Buphagus erythrorhynchus. The sequence continues at coordinate 55,700 of VZTT01067849.1, forward strand.
ATGCATCTGAAAAGGTGTTGCTGTAAATGAAGGCACTGTGGGAAAATTTCCCCTGACTGCTAGGGAAGGGAATCAGCACAAAATAAGGTCCACAATCTGTCTGCCTTAAGTCTCTCACTGTCACCTCAACTATTCATTTAATAATTTTTTTCCACCTTAACAGCGCTGAGGTTTGTCTTTTTACCTTCAAATTGCCCTAGAAACTTTAATCATTGCAGGGATTACAATAACCATTTCCAATTAATGCTGTAATTCAGAGCACACAGGTTTGCAAGAAACATTATCACTTCTGAAAGGAAAACTGCACAGCCTTAAGTGTAATGTTGTTATCATTTTACTGTAATTAACTGCTGAAAATTTGACTTAAATTTACGAAGACATTGGTCAAGTTAATTATCTTGTTGCTTAGCAAGAGAGGAGAACTCAACAGGGTTACTGGAGCAGCAGCTACCTATGGTTAATAAAGATTTTGGAATCGTGCTTTGTTGAGACCCATGCAGCTTCAGAAGTATGAATTCCCACAGCCTGCAGAGCTGCAGGAACAATGACTTGTTTCCAGAACTTCTGCAGATGAACAATTAATCTCAGCAATTAAGTCCAAAGGTGGGTAAAAGCAACAAAAAAAAGCAACACACAGGTTCTGTAGGCTGAAGATTTGCAGTCTGTATCTCCTTTTTTTTACTCAGAACAAGGCACATAAACACCAGATGAGGTTTGGTTTTGGTTTTTTGTTTGGTTGTGAGGGTGTTTTTGTTTGTTTGTTTTTTTAATAAAAGACGAATTCACATTTTAAAATATAAGCTTATTTTCCAAAGAGATCAAAGAGACAATCCCTAAATGGAGCATTATGAGTCAGACATCTAGTTAGTTTTAAGGATTTGGTTCTTGCTGATACAGATATTTTACTGCTTATAGTACTTTAGCAGTGTCAATAAAAGACGGGTTTGGGGGGGTTTGGCTTGATTTTAGTTTGGTATGGGTTTTTGTTTAATTGTTGGTTTTGGTTTTGGGGTTTTTTAAGTACTTTTTTTCAGGTTAGACAAATTCCTTTCCCACTCAGGCAGGAGCAAGGATGTCAGTGTCACTGTCTTGATGTGAATTCACAGAGGTAACTTAAAGGGTTTAATTTACCCTTTGTCAGCAAGTCCTTGGGAATTTAGAGTTCTGGCCCGTGTCAGTGGAATCTAGGTTGCTTGAAGACAGATTTGACTACATCTGTGAGAACACACCTGAGCTTAAAAATCATGTTAACTAATCAATGTAAGGATGGTTCCATACATCTGCAAATCTGTCAGCCATGCAAGTGTCATAGAAAAGTGTCTGGATCACAGAATCACAGAATCACAGAATCACAGAATGGTTTGAGGTGGAAGGAATCTTAAATCATCCAGTTCCACCCCTGCCATGGGCAGGGACACCTCCCACTGTCCCAGGGTGCTCCAAGCCCTGTCCAGCCTGGCCTTGGACACTTCCAGGGATCCAGGGGCAGCCACAGCTTCTCTGGGCACCCTGTGCCAGGGCTCAGCACCCTCACAGGGAACAATTCCTTCCCAATATCCCATCCATCCCTGCCCTCTGGCAGTGGAAGCCATTCCCTGTGTCCTGTCCCTCCATCCCTTGTCCCCAGTCCCTCTCCAGCTCTCCTGGAGCCCCTTTAGGCTCTGCAAGGGGCTCTGAGCTCTCCCTGGAGCCTTCTCTTCTCCAGGTGAGCACCCCCAGCTCTCCCAGCCTGGCTCCAGCTCTTAGAGCATCTCCTGGACTCCTCTGGACTCTCTCCAGCAGCTCCACATCCTCCTGCTGTTGGTCCCAGGGCTGGGGGCAGCTCTGCAGGTGAGGTCTCACCTGAGCAGGGCACAGGGGCAGAATCCCCCCCTTCCCCTGCTGCCCACACTGGGGGATCAGTCCAAGATAGAAGAAGGTAATTAGAGATGTGCCAATTAGCACCCCAAATTTGCACTGATCATCCTTACTAATGCAATGAACAAATAAATTTACCTCCATACACAGAAAAATAAAGAAGCCAACCAAAGCTGTAAAACTCATTGCTCTACCAGTCAAGTTATTCCTCCAAGAGATTGTAGAAGAAAACGAAAGAGGAGGATGCTGCTTTATCAGCCTTGAAAACTGCAGAGGTAGCTGACAAGCCAGAGGGAAAAGTCTGGAAACATCTGGAGGCTGGAGTCCTCCTGATTCCTGTCAGATGTCACATCAGCTGAGCTTTGGGCCCACCAGTAGCTTCTTCATGGAAAGGAATATTTAAATTACTAAAGCTGAAGAAAAAACTGGCTGAAAATGAGAGCTGTATGAGCTGGATCTATTTTTCTGAAGAAAAATTATCTACCTATCACAGACCCCTGGCTTAGGAAGAGAAGCAAATCCTCCAGAGGTGTTCCTTTCCTCACAACAGCCATTGAGAGTCCAAATAACCACTTTGAAAGCTGCCAAATTTTTGGAAAGCTGCAACAGCTCAAGAATAAATCTGATCCCCTGAGTGACCCATGCCAACCCTTTAATCTTCATTGTCCTCTGTAGCCCCTTTGCAAGGCCCCTTAGAGTGAAAAATCTTAATACTTGGGGGAATCCCATATATTCAGGAGGACCATTTATCCATAATTTCCCTCTCCTATTCCTAGTTTTCATCATGTTTCTGGAATGCACACTGATGGTGTAGTTTTATGTTACTTCCTCCTACCAGAAACTGGCTGCAAACAGATTTTTCTCTCTGTAATATAACCAAATAAATTAGCATCCAAAAGAAATTTCTATCAAAGACTGCAAGCCTAGGGGCACAGGAAAATTGGTATTCCTGCAGAAGACAATTATTTGGTTTAAGAAGGATAAAGATTCTGCAGGGATTTGATACTAGCTTAAAATTTGCAGGGGTGTTATAGCTATAAATCAGGAGGAAAGTAAAAAGCCTCAGATGGTCCTATTTGCTGGCAATTTTACCTCCACATTTATTTTAGAAAATATATCTAATGGCAAACAAGGTTTGTTACTGCTGGGTTTGTCTGTACTGCAGTAGCATCTAAAATACTGCTGGAAGCTTTCCAAGCTCAGCATAAGTTTCACTACCAGTCTGAAAATTGTGCATTTCCTGTCTTTCATGCATCTCAGAAGAGTGTGGCATGAGAAAGAAATCTCATCAATGGACCAAATATTGCTCTCCTGGCCCAGAGCAATTCCTGGAATCTGGGTCCTCATCCAGGTTTTGGAAAAGCAATTAATTCTTCAGGTGCTTCAGGTGCTCAGAGCCACCTTGGGAAGGCTGAATTTCAGGACATGCTATGCTCTGAATATAATTAGTGGCTTTCAAAAACCTTGGCTTTCCTTGCACTCTCTATTGAGGAGTTTTAAATTCCCATGGATGGATTTATTTTATCAGTGATTTGGGTTTTATTTATTTGCTGGACTGCTGTTGTTTGTGTTGGGTTTTTATGGGAATCAGGACTGAAATGTCCTGATTCATAAAAGACTGCATTATATGCCTTGTTTCAAGCATTTATTCTGCTGAACAGTAATATTTACAACATGTGAATATAGAACATTTTGGTTAAAATGAAAGCTGAAATGTCACTCTGATCCCTTGAAAGGAGTTTGAGTGTGTTCCCTTTCCCTTTAAACCATTCATTTTACAGTCAAAAACAAAATTTCTCTCACACATCTGTGATCTGTTCCAGCAGGCTAGATCAATATAATTCGCATGTTAACATCAGAATTATATTTCTCTCATAGAAGTAACCACTCAATCACCAAATAATGCAGTGCAACACAATATATCTGACATTTTTAATACATATCCCTTTTGAGCCCCTTTCAGGTTATCTCAGGATTGAAAATGACCCATATTCAGAAATCCAAGATCCATGCCTCAAAAATCAACACTGAACTCTGCAAACATGGATAAACTTCTGCTCTGAAAACCAGCAAAGGAGGAGAAGTGCCTCTTCTTTTCCAAGTACCCCCTGTCATTCGGGTTGTGGGATGGTCTCCAACAATTATAGAGGGATCCTACATTTGGGAATCCCTGTGAAGTCTGGAGGCTGAATCTGGGTTTCTCTATGAACTCAGCAGCAGCTGAGGATCTGGCTGCTGCCCTGCAGTGCTGCAGTCCTGGCAATGTGGAAAAGGTCACCCCTCACCTCAGTCCTTCTCTACTTTTTTTGTTTCATCCGTTCTTTTTATCTGGATTTCCTCTTATTCCACTTCTGCTGCAAGACTCAGCTGCTCTGTTGGCTGCAGTCGGGGAAAATCCTTAGGATGACACAAAGAGATCTGACACCACAGCATTAGGGGCAGCTCTGGGAAGGGCAGGGTGGGCAGCACAGATCCTGCATGTCAGATAACACTCGCTAAGGGTAAAGTTTGACATCATTTTAGCATGGTTTTGTCTTTCAAAGCAAGCTTGGTCCTACACTTCAGCCTGTGTTTCATATGGTAACCAACCACATCTGTGCTTTCAAAGTTTCTGTTTAATAAACCCTTGTCTTTCCATTTCACTCCAGCCCCCACTTCATCACCATCTTTTAGACTCAAAAAAGTAGAGACAAAACTGTTGCTTAACTCTTGAGAACTGTTGCCCTCTTTTCTCCTCGTTTGTAGTCATTTATTAACTCCTACATTCATTAAGATAAGGATTTTAAAACAGGCAGACCTAACTGCACCTTCTTTCATAGTTAAGTGTCCAAGTCAGTGCATTTTCAGAATGATGAACCTCTGAGAGTTTAGATCAAGTAGTTACTTATCTTTGTCATTAAAGCCCTGTTTAGAGTGTTTTTAATCTTGGATTGCATTTTGCATTAGCAATTATGACCTGAGGGCAAACTTTACAACAGAGATGCACCAAGCTTGGCACCACTCCTGTATTTAGCACACAGATAAAATGATCCCTTTTTTCGATGTTGTTGAAGACCCTTAAATTCTAGTGCTGTTGCTGGGCTCTCCATATGCTAATTACAATGAAAATTCATGCAGTGTTTAGATAGACAGACTAAGGTACCTCATTTCTGTTGCCTAAATGCAAACTCAAACATGCATTTAAAAAAAATCCCTTTTTATTTTTTAAGTATCTTGCTAGTGTATAGTGAATAATTTGATGAAAATGGAGGCTTTTTTATTCAATTACATTCATACAATTTGCCCAGTTTGTATCTTTTTCAAGCCTCTGTATAATTGCCTACACTTTATTCCTTCCCTGCAGCTGTGCTCCTGAATGTATTTCATGGATTGTTGAAGTGCATTCCCAAAATGTCCTCTAAGGATGTTCAATCTTACTTAAGCAATGAATTAAATTTTTTCACTGAGTCATGGTTATATTGGACAAGCAGGTATCTATTTGTCAAGATGTCTTGATTTCTTAACACTTTTGAGCTTTTGGGTCATCCATTTCATCAGCTGTTGACATCTGGACTATACTAAACCCCAGAAAAAGGAAATTACAGTGACATTCACATCTGCTTGGGCCTTGTTAATGCTCTTGAGTACAGTCCTTCTTGCAAAGAGTGCACTTCTGAGACATTTATAAAGAATAATCAGTCCAAAAGCCCTCTCTAGTGCCATGACTTTCAAGATATTTACAATGCAGCACATTTGGAGTTGTGGAATGGTTTGAGGTGGAAAAGATCTTAAAGTCCATCCAGTTCTGACTCCCTGCCATGGGCAGGGACACGTCCCACTGTCCCAGGTTGCTCCAAGCCCCATCCAATGTGGCATTAAACACCTCCAGGGATCCAGGGGCAGCCACAGCTTCTCTGGGCACTCTGTGCCAGAGCCTCATCACCCTCACAAGTAAAGAATTATTTTTTAGTATCTCATCTAAACCCACTCTGTGTCAGTGTGAGGCCATTCCCCACTGTCCTGTCACTCCAGGCCCTTGTCAATAGTGTCTCTCCAGATTTCCTGTAAGTTCCTTTCAGGCACTGGAAGGCCACAATGAGGTCACCCCAGAGCTTTCTCTTCTCCAGGCTGAACATTCCCAGCTCTCCCAGCCTTTCCCATAGCAGAGCTGCTCCATCCCTTTGATCATCCTGGTGCCTCCTCTGGACTCTCTCCAGCAGCTCCACGTCCCTCTGCTGTTGGTCCCAGGGCTGGGGGCAGCTCTGCAGGTGAGGTCTCACCTGAGCAGGGCACAGGGGCAGAATCCCCCCCTTCCCCTGCTGCCCACCCCGGGATCAGCCCAGGGCATGGAGGGGTCTGGGCTGTGAGAGCACATGGCTGGGGCATGGCCAGCCTCTTGTCCTACTGTGGCATTTTTTGCTTCAACACACAGAAAAAAAAATACCAATTGTGCCTTTTGGGTTTAATCTTAGCCATGACTTACCAACAGATTAAACTTTTCCAAGGTTTCCAAGGTTCCAATGCACTTAGGGACTTACCCAACCCAGTATCTGTATATTTGTTATTGGCTGTAGTTAAAACATCACTGGCTGAGCTCAAATGAGTATATAAAGGCCACAATAAATACTTTTAGGTATTTTATTTAAGGGAAAGTAAAGGAGCACTTTGCAAGCATTTAAACCTCCAGCAGCTCTTTTTTAGCCTGACTAGAGCAGTAAATTAAAATCCCAAATCCCAATCATGGAATGTTGACACTTTTATATCAAAGCCTTTCTGTGTGATGCTTTGTTCTGAAGGCACTCGTGTCTGTGACTTTCATAAATGTTCTTTTCCCCTTGGGACAACTGACTTATATCAGCCAGCAAAGATCCTCAAGGAAGCATTTATCCAGTGAGCTCTGCCTGTGACCTTCTTATCTCACATGGCTTCATGCATCTTCCTGCCACATCCAGCAGCTGAAGGCCATACATCATCCAATATTCCAGCCAGCCACCAGCAGAAGCTTTTTATCAGATGGAGACACTGGGCCAATATCCAGGATATTTGCAATGCACCCTCGGTGAGGAGGGATTGTATCAGCAGGGGAATCAGAACATTATTGTTGTTCAAAACAACCTGTAAATATTAGGAGAGCTTGTTCACCAGCAGCACTGTGCCCCCATTCCAGTGACAGGTTTTGATCTGTTATCTTTAGATCCCAGCTGGATTTTCAGAGCTGAGTGTTGACAGCATATTAACTTTGTTATGCTTTTCAAGTTAACTGTGGAAAATCGACAAGGAGAATTTGGGGGGGGGGGTTAATACAACGTTCTTTGCATTGTTACACTCACGTTTATTTTATTATCAACCTTAAAGAAGGGTTATTTCAATGAACAGCAGTGGAGAGCAGGTTGGCAGACCTAAGAGAAGATCACAGTAAACAGAAAACAAATGTACTGATGGGACAGAGGGGCTCAGAGGTGACTTGTGCAGATCTGAGCCAGGTTTGAGCACTAAAAGCACCTTAAAAATCTTTCATCCACTTTTCCAACCAACCAGACTGCAAGAATATTTTCTTCCTCACTCAGCAGCCAGGAAAGGATCTGATTGCTTCTGAAATTAGGTGCTCAAGGGCTTTCTCACACCCATCTGAGGCAGTGGATAAGACTCCAGCTCTTCCACAGCAGTGGGACCCTAATCAGATTTTTTTCCTGTGATGTGTTTGCAGTACTTTGTCTGAGTTTTAGCCACATTAAGGGGAACTGTGGAAATCCTACAGCTCTACTGACACTTTAGGCACTACTCCAGATAAGTGTATAAGAGCCAGAAGTGAAATCCAACCCACAAATCACATTTTCTTATCACAATCTTAACTTATTTTTTGACCAGTAATGCAGAAAAAAATAAGGTAATATTTTTGCTGTCTGAGAGAATAACCATGAGTCTCTGAGTTCACAAAATGCACCTTAATCATTCCAACAGCCAGTGTGATTTAAGAATGACCTGGAGCACCACAATATTTGAAAATGATGTCCCTGGTAACAGGGATGTTCATCCATACCAGAACCTGACAAATTTTTATCTCCACCGCAGGGGAGAGTTTAACTTTGCATCACTCCCACATGACATGACAGGACATTCTACTGAGTGTTCTTGAACTTCATTTCCTCTCTGCTAAGATCTCACTGCCTTACCTATTGCAGCTTCAGGGGGAAAAAAGCAAAGAGGACAACATTTACAGCCCCTCCTGCTCCAGGAATGCAGACAAATATTATCATTTTTGTCTGTGAAGCAGTATGTGGATTTATTCACAGGCTGTCCTGCTGAGAGTATCAGAGGAAGGGAAAGCTCTCCTTTGACTACTGAAAGCAGCAGAAAGCCTTGAGAATTTACAGCAAAGGCTACTCATTTATGTAGATGCATCTAAAAGCTCAGTGCCTGACCTAAGGTCATTGTCTGGGTTCTCAGGAGTCAATGGAAAAGGATTTTGGCACCTGTGGAAGTGCCATTGATCCCATCCTGAGATATTGATTTCAGATAGGTGGGATGTTTTTTCACTGACTGCAGGTATGGGTTATACAAAAAGCTACAGAAATGCTATTTCAGTGCCTGTATTTCAGTACCTGTGCACCCCTGTGTGGGTTACATGCTGTCTGATGGCCTGGCAGGGCAGTCCTACATGGTCTGTGAAGGTGGATTAAAAGGCTGAAAATCTTTTCACCCACTGAATGACTTCTGCTGGCTTCAAGTCAAGCCTTGAGCTTAAATAGAACTGTTTTCTTTTGGAAAAAAAAAATCTAATGCATCATCCAGTCAGTAAAGGTGGCAGAACAAAGAGCAGCAACAAATCCCAGCAATTCCTTTTGCCACACCTAAGACAGATGAGTAGAACCAGCTGTGAAAAGGGAATCTCAGTATTTCTCCTGATTATATGAATTTTGAGCTGAGGATGGTCAAGCTTTGTGGGAGGTGTTTTCTTTCCATATGTTTTTTAAATCCCATTTGGTTTGATTTTGTGTGTAGCTCTCCTATTTCCATACAAGATGCTTGTTTTTGCTTATTGAAGGTACTTGTGCTTTGGCAGCAACTTTCTAAGGAAGAGAGAACAAAATTCACAGAAAACTGACTCAGCACTGCTCAGTACCTGGCAGGATGAGGAAAACTAAAAGTGGGTTTGCAATACCTGCATTTACCTTCGTGTGTTTGTACCCATGCTCCTGCTAAGAAATTATCACCTCAGGAATAGCTTTAGGACACACTCGTTGCTCCAATGCCATCACAGGTTTACTCATCCTGGTAGGAATGGTGAGTGATCCATGCCCACACCTTCCACACCTTCTGGGCTGCACCTCACCTGTCATCTCTTTCTGTGGCACCTAAAAAACTCTTATTGCTCACTTGAAGAAGGGAGGGCAGATGGTGAAAGATGAAAAATAAAAAGGCAAAGAAGAGCAATGGTCTCAAACTTCCTCTGGAGCTGTTTTTCCCATTGTGAAGATGCATGGGAACAGATGCTTTCATTAAGAGCCTGATCCAAAATGATGGGAGACTAGAAGGACTTCCCTTGATTTTGATGAACTTTTCACTGGTTCTGGAAGACTGGACCTCAATCAGAAGACCCCCAGTGTGGGTTTCCAGTATGATACAACTGTTTTCCTGGGGAGGGGAGAGGTTTTCATGAATCTAGATGAGTCCCTATATCCCACAGCCCTAAAGTTATGGGTTAAATGTGCACTGAACTTATAAAGCTTTGTAAATAACTCCTCTGGAAGTGTGACTGTGGCCACAGCACTCACAGGATCTCTGAGCTGGAGGGCAGCCCTTCTCACTCACTGTTGTTTGAATAATTGGAAAATCCCTCACCCGTTGCCATTTCATGGCCACAGCCACAATCCTCCCCTGGGCTGCAGCCTGGGCTGGGGATGCTTCATTTCCATTTAATAGGATGAGAACCATGAGGCTGTGAATCACCTGCTGCTGTCTCTGCTGCCTTCACACAGCACATTTGCTGTGTTCCATCAGCTACAGCTCAAACTGATGGCAGGGCTCACACCTCATTTCCACATGTGAGCTTTTTCAGATTGGGAACCTTTCCCTTGCCAACTTCCTCTGTCCCTGCTAATCTTTTCTTTCTTTTTTTTCTGCCATTGTGTGCTAGAAACTTTACAGACAGACAAGGTACCATCGTTCCCTGAAGCTTTTATTAACAGTACTTTTTTCTGTCTGTCCAAGGTTTTCTGCCACGTTATTTGCAGACACTCTCTTGGCCATGTGTGTGTGTGTGAGGATGCCTGTAAATCACTGTACAACCCTACCTGCACTCCAAGGTGCAGTCCCATGGTGCTTTAGCTCAGCCAAACCAGAGCTGCTGCAGTCACTCTCTCTCCTTCACCCCCAGCTTCATGTTCCTGCCTTCATCTTCACACTTCACCACCAGATTTGTTAGAAACATTGATATTTCATGCAGCATCATGTAGGGAGATAGCTGAGGGTGCTGATGCAGTTAGAAACCACTCAGATTTTGATCATCATCTACATTTTAGCCAGTCCATTTTCCTGAGCCATGTCATAAGGATATATGAGGATTATGGATATAAAGCTATAACACCCAAAGGAAGGCCACTAAATTGGTGAAGGGTCTAGAGGAGAAGCCATAGAGGACTGGCTGAAGGTTTGTTCAGCCTGGAGAAGAGCAAACTGAGGGGAGACTCATCGTGGTCCTCAACATCTCATGAGGGGCAGCACCAATCTCTGCTCTGTGAACAGTGGCAGGACTCAGGGAAATGGCATGACAAGGAGGTTTAGGACGGATATTAGGAAAAGATACTTCCCCCAGAGGGTGGTTGAGCACTGAAAAGGCTCCCCAGAGAGACAGAGCTCAAGAAATGCTTGGACAATGCCCCCAGGCACAGGGTGGGATTGTTGGGGTGTCCTGTGCAGGGCCAGGAGCTGGATTGCTGGTCCCTGTGGGTCCCTTCCAACCCAGGATATTCTGTTCTATGACCCTGTGATTGTTCTGTGTTGATAAAGCAACCCAGGAAATGAGACCACATGGAAAAGAATGGGATTGATGGCAGCAAACCAAATTTCCAGTGATTTAAAGTGCCCAATGCCTCTCATCTGCATGCATGGCTGCATGCTTGTGTTTGTGGATGTTTATTTCTAAGTACACACAAATAAAAATCCATAGATCAAGCATTCCTAAACTGTTACATGTAAGACTGGGAATATTAAAAAAAAAAAGACCCAAAAAACAAAACCAAAAACAAACCCTTGAAAGATGCCATTGAGAGGCTTTTAGAGGAGCTGCAAGGTGGCAGATCTGTCACTAACCCTGACCTCCCTGGAGGTGGTGCTGGGTAAACACCTCCAGGCATTAATTAATCAGTCAGTGATTAACAGTGCCCAGCTCATCAGGAGCTGCCCCTGGCACAGATTCCCAGCTCCTTCCATCACCCATGGGTGGACACGAGTGAGGCCAGCACCTGTGTCCCAGTGAGCTGTAAGGGGCACACACATAAAGGGATGGGGAGCAGGCTGCAGCTCCTGCAGGGCTGGGCCAGCTCAGGGCTGGCTTAGGTGCTTGTAAACTGCAAAAACACAAGGTCAAAAACACTGCTGGCCCAGTGGAAATGGGGGTGCTGTTGCTCTAATCCTGGGTGGATCAAACTTTTGTGAAGTAGGAGAGACACTGCTCTTGCTGCCACGTGGAGAAGATGCCTTCACCTCTGCACAGGTGAATATATACAAATATACAAATATTTATACAAATCATCTCCTCCTCACAGTGCCAGTGGTTCCCTCAAGGAGAAAGCAGCAGTGTGAGTGACCACCTTACCAGGTACAACCTCTTCCTCGTTCATTTGTCTTCCCCTTTGTTCTCTGTATTTGTTGTGGTTTCATTTTCCCCTTTCTAATGTTTTCTGCAACAGTAAAATCCAACTCCTCTGCAAACAACCTCTCCTAATATTGTTTCATCCTTTATTACAAATGCATTAGTTATGCTATTATTGCCTTTACTTAAATTATTATTACTGCCTTTACTTAAGTTTTCACTCCTGTTCCATGATCTAGAGCTAAATTAACATCTTTTTTTTTCTCTCTCTCTGCATAGGATGTTTATTCCCTTTTCTAGTATTTATCCAACACCTCCCATATAGCAAAGATGCTCCTTCCTTTGCTTGTTTTTAGGCTAGCAGTGGTTATGAATGTGAAAACCAACTTCTATTCCCTACTTCTGACAGATAGGAAGTTTTGCCTCATGGATTGGTAGATTTTTATCCCAACTTTGGACTTATTTAGCAATCAATGTTCTGTAGCTGGTGTTGATTAATAACTTAACAGTAATCAGTAGTCAATAGGCAAAAATGTCTATATTTTGAAATGGTATATTGTACTAGAGTTTGACTAAATACTGAGCAAGTATGCAAATATTGAATAGAAAGAATAGTTCTTGAAGGGTGAATTTAAGCTTTCTAAATAATTAATTTCTTTTGTTTCCTTCTTTTGACTGTGGAGAAAACCTAAGATCACTTAAGTCTTAGTATATTCCTCTCAATTAAATGCCTTTAAGTGGGTGGGATGGATCAGAAGAAAGATGTGACTCTCACTGAAGAATTTGATTTACACAGTTCTGGGTTGTTGATTTTTTCTTTTAAGTTTTCAGTGAGAGATGATTTTGCTTTTCTTGCTCCTCAGGGAATAAATGATGAGAGCAGACCAGGGACTGCTCCTCCAGGTTCTTGAATTGTTTGATGTCAAATGCAGCAGGGAATTTGGGAATGGCTGCCCAAGCTGTTGATCACTCACATGTTCCATGGTGCTCTTTCATCATCTACTGGCTGCCTAGGAGTGGTCTGGGGATGGGGCTGCTCTTGGGACATGGTGTGGAGAACGTGTGAACTTTCTTTCCACCTTGTACAGTTCTCCAAAGCTGCCTCAGCAGCCTTTGTGTTCCAAAATACACTTAGATGACCTCATATCAAACCTCAAAAAGGCAGTTCAGGTCTGCAGTTTTGTGGTTTTTTTTTTCTCCCCTTTTAATTTAGCAGGAGAGAGGCAGCCTCCAAGAATGAAAGCAAGCACTTCACTAAACAGAAGAATGTGTTCTCAATCTGAATATCTTCTGCTTTCAGAGACCAAGGATAATGACATTTGGAAACCACCTGGATCTCCAGGAAGACTTCCCAATATCTATCTGCTGGAAGCTGCATTAGAGCACCTCTGAACCCCTGTGCAATGACAAAAAGAGATTACACCAGAGTCAGTTTAGCTATGATGATAGCCATGCTATCATCAAACAAGCCCAGAATGAGAAAATGAGTTCAGACTCTTGTTTCCACCCTGCCTCCTCCTCCTATTTGGTAAATATTTCTTGTGTTTTTTAAGGCCATTTTCCTTGGTCCTTCTTGATCTGTCAATCACCTGTAGGTAAATCTCAGGAAAAATGTTCATCCTTTCTAAGCAGGAAGCTCAGAGATTGATCTCTCTACTCCAGTCTCCCTCCAGGCAAGCTCACATCGTCTTCTGTGTGATTATGTACCAATTCAAGCTCAGCAAGGTCAGAACCAAGTTTATAATCCTTCCCTGTGATCCCTCTGGGCTATCTTCATTCTCTTTAGCCATTCTTGTGCTCATCCACAAATTCAGACAGCTTGTGTTGTCCTTCAGGCAAAGGATCATGGTTAAGGGCAGGAAAAAGTTTTTTCAACATGCCTTAAAATAAAAACAAGCAAAATACCAACCTTTTCTATTTGACTTTGAGGCAGAACTCTCATTCAAATTCCCATCACTTGGGATTCATCTCTCCTAGCTTTAGCTGTCTTAGGTGTGTTTAGGCATGCCCAGCATCTGGCTTAAGCTAAAAACCTAAGCTCCATGAGCAGCTGGAAGAGAGGTATAGGGATGTTCCACAGGTTATGTTTTCCTACCCTTTAGACAGACAGGAAAGCAGGATGCTGTCAGGGCAAATGTAACTGTGACAGGTACATGTGTTCCCAGATGTGTTTCTGTTCTATCTGAAAATTCAAAAGTCCTCTTGAGGCTGTGTCCTGTGATACTGAACAGTTCTATCCCTTTCTTTTCCTCTGTTTCCCAGGGTAATTGTATTCATTTGTTTTTCATCTCTTTTTACATTTAAATTCTTCAAGGAAATTCTTCCTTTTCAGGATGTGTTTCCACAGTATCCAACACAGGATAATCCTCTTCTGGCACTGCAGTTTCATAGTGCTAAGACAAAGAGTAAGGAATTAGAATGATAGAATCATTTATATTGAAAAACACCTTTATGATCAAGCCCAACCATTCCCCCAGCACTGCCAGCACCACCACTAACCTGTGTCCCCCCAAGTGCCACATTCACATGGCTTTTAAATTCCTTCAGGGATGGGGACACCACCACTGCCCTGGACAACCCTTTGGGTGAAGGAATTTTCCCCAATATCCAGTCTAAACCTTTTCTGGCACAACTTGAGGCCATTTCCCCTAGTCCTGTCCCTTGTTCCCTGGGAGCAGAGCCCAATCCCTCCTTGGCTCCACCCTCCTGGCAGGGAGCTGCAGAAGTTGATAATATCTCCCTTCAACCACTTTTTGTCCAGGTTGAGCCCCCCCAGAGCTCCCCCAGCTGCTCCTCACCAGACTTGCACTCCAGACCCTTCCCCAGCCCATCTCTGAACGTGTAAATGTGGCAGCAGGACCCAGCATATGCAATGCCAGGTGAGAAACTTTCCTTGGAAAGCCACTGACCTCAACATGCAGCCAAGATGAATCCAGCTCATGTTTCACTCCTAATTTGCTTATAGTTCTCTTCAGACTACCAGTGGTTTGTAATTTTTTTCACTGTAAGAAACAACTGTTGCAATATTTTCTTCGTAATTAAGCTTGAGATGAACAGGTTATTTTACTATAGCAGTTTAAAAACAACATTATTTAATTGAATGTAGATAGACTTAGCTTCCAAGTCCCTTGTTCCATCATAGCCCTTATAGGTTGCTGCCTCACAGCTGACTTAGTGGTTGTTTTGACTAAGCTGGCATTTTAAAAATTATTGCAGTTATCTATGAAGACCTTCAAATATATTGAATATATTTTAATACAAGTTCACACAGACTGTTTTGTCTAACCAGCTTGTAACTGAGAAAATCAAATCTGTGTCCATCAAATATATTTGTATCCAGAATTTGTTGATATTTGAGTGCTCCTGAAAATGTCAAGCAAGCACTTACCTCAATATTGAGTCTGTAGATGGGCTGCATACAGAAATACCAAATGGTCTCCTCCTCACAGTAATTGCCTTTGATAGGACTCTGAATTAAGCACATGATTAAATGCTTTTTTTGGAAGAAGTAGAAATTAAGCATATTTTTATATGCACAGGGGAATTTGAGACAGATTGTCAGGTTATTTGTCTTATCAGATATATTCCTTCCACTTTGGGAACTGCTCTAGAATTAGGAATGGCTAGCAAAGGAATGTGTTGGGGTTATAATTTTACAATAAAATTTTTGCAGAGCCCTGGCACAGAAGGCCTGGTAACACTAGATCTGAAAGGGTCAGGATATGGGTCATAACTTTTTATTGTGGTTTTTGTGCATTAATAGATTCCCACTTTTGGGAAGCAGTTTGTTTGCTCATGCAAGGTCAAAGCTTGGATGTGATATGCAGTAACAAACTGATTGGTTTACTTTAGGCCATGGAAAACCTTACTGAATTCTTTGTTCAATGTTCATATATTTTATATTCTCCTGCTTCAAAATTCACCATACACATAATCGAGTGCAGAGAACAGAAATGTGTTGTTCACTTGGAGACAATGTGAAGTGAGGGAGAGGAAGCTGGAAAGGAGGAGGGGGCTTTAGAAGAAGGCAAAATTTGATTGCCTCTCTAGGAAATTAAACATTCAATTTGTCAGCCTAGCACTGAAAAAGGTTTCCACGGGCTCTTTAGAAGGACAAAACATAAGGACTTGTTTGTTCATTTATTATATGTGCACACCCAGAGGAGAGTGGAGGTAATTTATGACATTCAAATGATTCCTGTATTTGTGTCTGAGCTCACCTTGCTGGAAATGTTAAGGTCCTTCCTAATTTTGAAGATTAGTGCAAAGTTAATCCTGGGCTGAACCGGAGGCTATTGAAAAAGTTCAACACAAATGTGCTTTGCTGACATTGAGAGAAATTCAAGCAGGGAATTGGCAGACTTCAGTCTATGCCCTTATTAAAGCCCATTTCTCCCATGTGGCTTAGCAAGTTCAGCTTTTTTATTTTTTCCCATTATAAACCAAGTGCTTGAGCTGTAACTTTTTCCATCTTGGTAACGCTGGAAAGAGGCACTTTGGAGGCAGTGGTTTGTCATATTCCTAATAAAATCACAAATTTTGAAAAAGGAAATTAAAAAACAGTCCTGGGGTTAAGTGGATGAGCACACAATATAGTCAAGGAGACTCCTCTGAGACTGGGGGGAAGGGAAAAGCCTCATGAGTGAATCTGTAGCCTGAGATTTCTTTTTCCAGTATTTTGTCTGTGACAGGTTGATGCTGGTTGGATGTCTGGTGCCCACCAAAGCCTTTGTGTCACTCCCCTCCTCAGCTGGACAGGGGGGAGAAAATCTGACTGGGGAAAGTGCTTTGATTTATTGCCAATCAAATCAGAGTGGAGGTAATGAGATAGAAAGCCAAATCTTAAAACACCTTTCCTCCATCCCTCCCTTCTTCCCCACTCAACTTCACTCCCAAATTCTCTTAGAAATCTGCTTTTTGGGTGTCTTGGAAGGAAGCAGGGCTGGGCAGTGAGATCAGGGACTTCAGATTAGTTCCTGCACCCCCTGCTTGTCCTTCAAACTGTTCCTCATCAGCCACTCAGTCCTACAGATTGAATGATTGCCCAATCCCTACCATGGACTGTACATATGGGAATTTGGGCTCTGATTTTTGGTCTTCTGGACCACACTTGAGATAAATGGGTAAAATAGCCCAAAGCAGGCAAAAAGGGCTCCCCAACAACCCCCACTCAGACTATTTGACTGTGGGCATTTGCTAAAGTGCCAATACTAGGAACTTCATCACCTAGAGTCAAGAAAAAAGTATTTCTGCCAAAAATTAGTTATCACCTGGAGCAGCTCGTATCTTTGAAAATTCAAAATCCTAGTAGAATACCTACAGTTAGTTTGGCACTTTGCAGGAAGATGTAAGACAGGTCTGAGCAGAGGTAGCAAAAAAGCAGTTGTCTGGTTCATCTTATCCAAAACAATGCAGCACCATAACAAAACAGCATCTGAGGTCTTCCCAATAATATAAAAAAATCAGTTCAGTGTTGCAGTAGCTATAGGAAGTCCTGTTTTTCAGCTGAATTCTGATTTAGCCATATTTCTTCCAGTTCACTAGAGAGAGCAGCTTCTGCTGGGTCTGACAGGCATGCACTCCACTCCAGTCAGTGAGAAGATAAAGAGCTGTAGGAAACCCAGAATTAAAAACTGCTGGTCTGTGACAAAAGGTAAATGGAATACTGAAAGAAAAAGAAGTGTCTAATGAATTTTGTATCTATAGGGGATGTAGATTTGTCATGTCCCTCTGGAGAAGACACCTGTTCAAATGCCCTTGTTAAGATGATAATGAGCAGGATGACTCTTATGACTGGGATGCTAATGAGCAAAGCCACACTTTTTGCTATAAAGTGTTCCCATGGATAGCAAGGATAACAAGTGAGCTGGGCTGTTCCTTGTCACCATAGGCATCAGAGTCCCTGACCATGAGAAACCAACACTGAACTCCAGATATTTGGGTGTTTTCCTGTAAGTGCAGAAAGTTTTGGGACACTCTGGGCAAGTTCTACGTTTGGAGTGCTTTGTGCCACACACCTCAGCTGATCATCTGCGAGTCTTTTGTTTTATTTCTTTCCAAGAAAATTTTAGCCTAGTAATCTGAGTTTGTTAACAGGAAATTCTTGCTCATTCATCTGACACAATTCTGCACTGGTGAGAGTAGTCTGTGATTCATGTTGGCTCTTCAATCAAAGCCTGGTGCTTTCCTAGAAGGTACAGTCAGTGCCAGGGGCTGAGTCCGTCTTCAGTTATGTGAGAAGCCCTGACTATTACCAACAAAGTCAGTCAGAAACGAGATCATGTCAGATGGGACATGACAACCACATTTAATAGATCACGGGAGAAATACTGTGAAATCTCAATGGCTGATCTTGCCCTACATTCATCATAGGCAAATCCCCAGCAGTTTCTTTTTTAAAGCTGCCTTTTTCAAGTTAACGCTTTCATGAGTGTCGTTTCAGACACAAG